>JAEIFU010001999.1:0-52951 GCA_018904235.1 Lordiphosa stackelbergi
CAGGAGCAGCACCAGCATGGGAGGGCGGAGGGAGCTTGGGCAACTGGGAAATGGGGAAATGAGGAGCCTCGCCTGACGACTGTAATAAATGTCTGACGGCAGAGCGATTGTCACTTGAGATTTAGTTGTGGGAATATCCTCACATGGTATGCAGTTGCATTAAAGATGTGTCTCGCCTCATATTTCTAGGACGACTCAGCTTTTGGAACTTCACCGGTGACATGACTGTGCAGTGGATACCGCCTCAGCCTGGTTGGGTCAGCTTTTTATGTCGTTATCGCAGATTGGTTGCCAGCAGAATTTTATGCAGCGCTACGTTAGCCTGAAGTCACTCCAAAGAAGTGCGCAGGTAAGCCATTGGATTAGGTTTTATTGTTCTATTTGTCCCATCTGTGCCTTGATTGCTTTAATTTAACTTTAAACTCCACTCTCTGATGACTTCTAGTGTTATGCTGACCAATGTGCCCGTGGTATTTCTCTTCTCACTTTCCTGGATCTCTGGCATGGTCATCTACTCGGCCTATATCAATTGCGATCCCTATGCCGAGGGCTACATCAAGAAACCTGATGAGATATTGCCCTTCTTTGTTGAAGATCAATTGGGTTTTCTGCCTGGTTTGTGGGCATTTTTTTGCGACCCTCTTTAATGGAGCTTTGTGGTAAGTTACACATCATCTGTAGGCTTGGATTGATTAAGCTGAAAGTTGATTTCACAGCATGATGGTATCCAATCTTAACTCCCTGGCCACTGTTTGCTGGGAAGACTTTGTGTCGCAGTTTTCCAAATTTAAGGGCCTGTCAGACAAACAGCAGTTGAGAATTATCAAAGTGGTGACCATTATCTGTGGCCTGATCATCATGTGTGTGGCTTTCGGTGTGGGTTTGCTTTCTGGTGTCATTGAATCGTCGCTGCTTGTCTTCTCGGCCACATCGGGTCCTTTATTGGGCTGCTTTCTGTTGGCCATGATGGTGCCCATAGCAAACTGGAAAGGCACTTCTGCTGGCATGATCAGTGCCTGCGCTTTTGTGCTCTGGATTATTGGCGGTGGCATGACTATTGGTAATAAGAGCTCACCCATGCTACCCACATCTACGGAGGTAGGCTTTGAAATTGTCCAAGGAATATACATTTTATATCCACTAATACTGCGTTATCCATTCTAGGGTTGCTCCAACCACAGCTTCTCACAGTCCATTGCCAAGCCGATCAATGCCGTAGAGCAGTTACCTTGGCTACAAACCCACACACCCATCCATGGCCACAACCAGACGTTCCTGAAGATAACTCCTAGCATCGTTACACATGAAAGGTACGAATTGAAAATCAGAATTATACTGGTATGCAAACTGAGTTTCAATGGGGTCTTAAACATCTGATGCGTCTCCCAAAATTGATTGTAAAACATTGAGATTCGCTCGCTTTTATGTAAGCACAACTCCTAGTTTTTTAGGTCCTTTCCTGATGTATGCCATGATGTAATAATAAATGTGAGGCTCTATAGTCAAAGTTGTCAGCCGAGAGAGAGACAGAGAGCAAAAGTGATGTTTTTAGCATTTCGGAAACAGCGCTTGTCAAAAACAAATTTTTCCCTGCTGGCCCGCGCACAAAAGGGGGTAGCGACATATCTCCGACGACATATCTCCGCCCAGTACATTTTGCCGGCGGAGATATGTCCGCTTTTTTTTCTGTCGGAGATATATCGTTTTGAAACGACATACCTCCATCACCACGACGGAGATATGACGTTTTGGAACGTCATATCTCCGCCGTGTTACAAACGACATATCTCCGCGCGGAGTTATGTCGTTTTAAAACGACACATCTCCGCCGATTTCCAAACGACATATCTCCGCGCGGAGTTATGTCGTTTTAAAGCGTCATATCTCCGCGCGGAGATATGTCGTCGGAGCTATGTCGTTACCCCGCGACTGAAATGCTGCTCGCTCTCTTGGCACAAACCTCCGCATTAATAGTGAAAGGTGATCGGCTCCTGCGGGTCAACACAAACAAAATGCTCATAAATCGTAACAGATAGGGTTGTCGATATTTCTGGAAATATCAATATGTATAATATCAAAGATCAAAATACTCTTTATCAATATTGGATATATCGGGTAGAAAAATCATCGATATATTCGGAGATATCGTTTTTTCTGTACGCTTTGTGCAGAACGAAATCGACAGTTTTGTTATGACTATTTCCTCCTGAAATTACTATAGTAATTTTTTCTGATATATCGTTTTTTAAAATATCGATAATCGCCTATATCGGTACAAAAAATATCATATCGGAATAAACCGTGTATACTATTTGATAAAAATATCGATAATCGCCTATATCGGCAGAAAAATATAATATCGGAATAACCCTTATCTTCCAACCAAAATATCGATATATTGATATATCGATAAAATATTGACAACGCTAGTAGCACAGAGCGAAAATTTTTTAAATCAGTTTCTCGGGAGGTGTTGGCCACTGCATGGAGCAAAGAATATTAGAGGGAAAGGTTGCTCAGTCGACACCGCTTCAGTCAGAAAATTGTCAGCTGTTCGTTCGCATTTACGCCTTCTAGATACTTTTTGGTCAGCTGTTCGCTCTCTCTGGATACATTTGGGTTATGGTCGTCTCCCTCTAACCACAGTGATTTCCTACTGGCACTTTGAAGTATCTTTTTGGGCACTATCGTTTAGCACCAGCAAAATTGAGAGGCAGCGCAAACGTTCTCTCTAATTCTAATTGCTCCATGGTGTTGGCCATTGCACATCGGTCTAGGAGAGCTCCGTGTTTTTGCCTTTTTCAAGGCGACACGTACCTCCGCCATCTTGGCGTCAGTCATTTTGGCAAATTTGAAAAAAAAAATACTATTGTATCTGGTCAATGCGGCTATAAAGCTGCGACCAACCAAACGTCATCCTCGCGGTGACAAAAGCACAAAAAAAAATTAAAATTTTTTAAATATTTTTTGAACAGTTTTCCTTTTGGTTTTTAGTGTTTGATTCGGCTTAGAAACGGTTTGCATCCCTGCAATTAAACTAGAAACTATGGCTAATAACTTTCTTCTTTTTATTTTTAGAACGCCTCTGGAGACCTTCTATTCCATTAGCTTTATGTACTACAGCCTGATTGGCACAGCTCTTACAGTTATAATTGGCACAATTATCAGTTGCCTCACCCAACACCCAGATGATGAGTACGATGCCAAATTATTGCATCCTCTCATTTTCCGTGCCTACGAACGTTTGAGTGGACCCAAGCCCTATTACATCAAGCATGAAGAGGAATCGGGCTTAAATGGACGCAGTAGCAGTAATTCTTCGGCCACCACAACGATCTGCAAAGAGGAGAAGATCAACCATGCCTACGAGTCCACATCAGATGAGCCGCACATACACAATGAGAAGAGGAAAAACAATCCCATTGCTGTGGTCTTTACAAACGGCGGCGATAGCGAACGTCGCCAGTCCATATGTGATGCGGGAAAAATCCAACTAGACACCGTGCCTGCTGGCGAAACGGGCATCTATCGACAGCTGGGCTCCAAGGCGACACTTTGAGCTGAACCTCAACAACTGAGCTCACCCAAGCTCCGTACTTACCTAGCATAGGACCCAGTGAAAACGTAGTCTTTAGTTTTGTAAGCTTAAGCGCTAGTCTAGACCAATTTATATAATCAGAGAAGTTAACAGTACGTGTGGTGCACCTTCGGTGCACATATCAAGTCTACAAAGATGCTGTGATTACGGTACGAGAGTATGTTGCATATTGCAATATTGTTGAGCAATATTACAAGATGCCTTCCCTATAAAGTAGGAAAGCGATTTTTATTTATACTACGATTATATATGTACTTACTTAGGTATATTTTAATGCATATGCAATCTTAGATATTGCAAATCAACTTTAATTTTCTTGTACAATAAATAAAGGAAATGTATTTACAACGAACGCAATGGTCGCAACAGCATTTGATTTTAAATTTCAGTTACGAGCGTAGCAAGGTGCTACCCATAAACAAGTGAATCTACATCTTACACATAAAGTGCTAGGTTTAAAGCCGATGCTTGTCTTGACTAAAAGTGATGACGAACCATCTAGTAAATGGGAAACTCGGTAACTACCAATGCGCAGAGTGTCGTGTAGAACAATCTACAACAGAGGTGAAGAAAATAGTTGTGCAACAACAAAATCTGCAAGAAATAGAAAGATATTAGCGATTTTTGTTTGTGTGTGTGTGTGCTCGGGGCTGTCTGATGCACACGAAATCATTCGCAACCAACAACAAAATTCACGCGCGGAAAAAACAATAAAACAAAGAGTAACGGGCACTTAAAGTAAAAATGTAAGAAAAGTAATTTTATTTTAAAGTCGAAATATTGTCAGACACATTTAAGATGAAATTTTTCAAACACACATATGCAAATTTGTCAGCCAACTTTTCCATTTTGGAATTTCTAAAAGGAGCTTTAATTCCAGAAAAAAGAACACTCTCGGTCTCTCACTGAAGCAAAACAATTTTTTCTTTCCTCATGTGTTTTTTGCTTTTAATGCAAACATTACTAAATTTATCTACACAATGTTGTTTGCATTTTAAGTATGAAATAATAGCTAAATTTATTTACACAATTTGCTTTTTTTAAAGTATGAAATAATTAAACGCAAAGTTTCCGATAAAAGCTTTTGTTACAAATTCAGAAGAAGTGTATGAGTGAATGATAGGGGGGCCGTTTCTGAAAACGGCCCCACTAAAAAATTTTCGAATGAATTTTTGAACACAGCGAAGGGATTTACTGAAATGAAGTTAAGTTATCTACATCTGAGATTTAGTCTACGTATGTTTAAACAACTGCCAAATGGTCCAGGATCGAAAATGCTGTAAACTAGTGTTATAAAACGAATAAGTGAAAATATATTTTCTAGGTTTAAATTGGGTTATACTGGTCCACCTCCTGCTTACTAAATGAATTTAATGTTTAATTTGTCTATCATAAAATGTTCTGCTCTCAGAATGACACAAACTGAAATGAAATAGGTATTATACATTTTGACCCAAATTAGAAGTTTTTTGACTAAATTAATTTTTGAGGAACCTTTTTATGGAAAAGTACAAAATATTTTTGTATCACCAAAGATGCTACAGGAGATGATAAATAAAAATTGAAATCACAACATCCAAAAGTCTAAAAACAATGATAATTCGAGAAGGCCGAGGAAGATTGGCGCGGGGGGTTTATTTTTGAGGAAAGTGGATTCACTTGGCTAACAACAAATTATCTCAAACAACTTGGAATTAGCGAATTAAGCAGCAGAGGCGTCGGCTTACACAGCACATTTTTTAAAACTAAGTGAGTCCAAAAGGTTGCAATGGAAAAACGGAGCGACGGAGGACAGAAGAGACATGCCGACGCGCCCAGGTACAAGAATATATGTACTGGTTCGGCAAAGCCAGAACCCCCTTTTTACCCATTTTCAATGGCTGCCGAGTAGAGAAATATGCTCTGGGGACGGGCGTCCCTAACAGATGCCGAAAAATTGTTAAGATTCTTTCTAAAACAAATATTTTATCTCCCAAACAATACGCCAACATATGCGATACATTGGAGACAGAAGATAAATACTTCAGGAGAACAAAATCATGTCTTTGAAGACTATGAGGCACTTGTAACGATTTCATGTAGTTTCGCAGAGCAAGCAGAGAAAAATTAGGGAAGGCCCTTACCACTATAGTTGCAGAGCCAGACAAAAAACCGCACAGACGTGTTGAAAATGAGCTGTGCAACTTTTGCAACATAAGAGCACGCGAATCTTCACATCTGTGATTCACTTCATAGCAGTCTGTCCAATCTTGAACGAACTGAGGATCCGCTCATGGGGCAAGGCATGTCTCACATTGGAAGAGCTTATAGCAGTCTTAAACGGACAATCTTGGAGAGTATTAGCAAAATACCTGTTGGATGCTCACCAATACAGGGCACGAATCCTGCAGGAAGCATTTTAAAAGAGAATTCTGTTACTTTTTTTCTTTTAGGGTGTTCACTTTGTTGAGCACTTAGGCACTTGGGGAAAGTGTAAGCATTTCCAACAACAATTTACTCTGAACAAATTGTGCACAGCCTGCTCGACCCAGATCCTGACTACGAAAAGTCGGGCACTTGTGCCCAAACAGTGCTGCCCATATTTTGTCTAGAATAATTGTTATAATTCTGTGCTAAAAGTGTAATACACATTCAATCAGTTTGTCATTGCTGTCAATCCAAAGTAAGACCACCATTTTTTTATGATTCGAGAGTTGCTACCAAGTGGGGTAACTAAAAATGTCGACTGAGGGTAGGCAGTGAGTCAGCCGCGAATCGATTCTACGAAAACGCTGAGAGTGTCTACCAAGTAAGCTGTTCTTATAAACTGTTAGGTTGTGGTAACTGCCCAGACTTCCTACTACGGCATCTCGTATGCTTAGTTTGTGGTCACATACAACTTGCAGTTTTACTGAATAGATACGTTGGCGAGAAAAATAAACTTCATGGTTTTTAGCAGGTTTTTCACATAGCTTGTTCTCGCTTCTGTCGATGAACCCCATACAGTGGGGCAACTCATTAAAAGTTCAATTCACAAGTTACTGACGCTCAGCTTCGTTGCTGTAAATATCCTTTTCGTAATCATGGTTGAAGTTCCACCATCAGCGATTCCAAATATTGTACACATTTTTCGAATAGATGCATTGCCTAGAGGAGCCCAAATAAAAACAACAATATGGCGAGCTGTAAATCAATTCGCATTTGATTTTTGAATACAGTTGTTGCAAAAACTTCGTCTTCCTTTTATCAATTCCAGCAATATTTCGAATTGGTTCCGAGTCACGCGCAAAATTTGCTTAAAACGACGCTCATCAAATAAAGTGAGGATGTTATTCCGCCAACTGATGGTTGTGGGCACGTTAGAGATAATTCCTCGACGGCAAGAATATATGCAAGCGACATCGTCCATAAAGTCATCCAACAACTCATCCATTGCGAAATCAATCTGGTTTGGTGGACATACGTCTGCAAAAGTCGACAACAATAAAACGTGCAGATTATTAATAGCAAAATGCGCACCTTAATCATCTCAACTTCACGATTCAATTCGCTTGCTTTCCATTCCAGGAGAATACTTTTAATGCTTTTGGTTGGCATTTTTTATTTATTAAATTTATTTTTTTCTTATCAAATCTCGAAAACATAACAGGCGGAATGTCAAACGTATTTACGCACAAATTTCGTGCACAGAGGGCTGCTCACAATAGTTATCAGGCAAAACTGCTCAAGTGCCTAAGTGCTCAACAAATGAATACTAGACTGGCCCTTATAATAACTTTTTGTTTTTCGATTTCAAAATACCGGGCGGAAAAAGATTCGTTTTGGTCCCAATAGATATGAAAAAAGTTTGGCAGCGATCGGACTTCATTTAGTGGACGCGCGCTCGCCCTCAAAATCGAAAATTTGAAATGTATGAAAAATGAGGGGGGATGAGTTTCGAATTTAATCTCTAAAAATTCAAAAAAATTTTAATTTGTTAATTCTTTTATATCCTTTTAGGGGAATTCATAGCAACATTTTAAATATAAATGTGTCTTATTTTGAGCGTACACTTGGCCAGAATTATATCAAAAGGGTTAATTTTTCCATTTTTTTTTTTTTATTATTTTTCGAAGAATTTTTTAATATCTATTAGATTCTGATATTTGCTTTTGCCCGGGCGGCAAAACTATCGTTTTGGTCCCAATTGATAGAATAAAAAGTTTGGCTGCGATCGGACTACATTTAGTGGACGCGCTGTCGCCCCAAAAACCAAAAATGTAAAATATACTGCCAATATATGGGATAAGATTCGGAATAAATCTCTAAAATTAAAAAAAAAAATGTATGTGGTTTTTCTCTTTAAATCCTTTAAAGGGGAATATAGCAACATTTTACATATTTTTGTTGGATATTTTGAGCGTGGACTTGGTCGAGAATCAAATCAAATCGGCCAATTTAAAAAAAAATATTTTTTTTGAGATGAGTTTCGAATTTAATCTCTCCAAAAATTTTAAATTTTGTTTAAGTGTTAATTCTCTTTAAATCCTTTAAGAGGATTACCATAGCAACATTTAACATATTTTTGTTGGATATTTCGAGAGTAAGCTTGGTCTTTTTTTTTTTGTTTTTTATAATAAATTAATAAATACGAGATTCTGATTTTTGCTCTTGGCCGGGCGGAAGAAGTTTCGTTTTGATCCCAATAGATTTAATGAAAACTTTGCCAGCGATCGGACTTCATTTAGGGGATTTCTGTGCAGTCATCTTTACAACACGCATATTAAAAAAAAAAACACCTTTAAGACTTGTCGGTTTGACGGCAACTTTCTTCCCAGGATTTGGTGCGAAGTCCGACCAACAAACTCTATCTTTTCTGTGGAATTTTCGAAGCTTCGTTTTCCCATCGAGCGGGATTTTAAAGCTAAGAAACGTGAACAAATGTAGAGAAATAACGGTTCGTCAGCTGATTAGCAGAGATACGAATATCGATGAAGACATTCGCTGCGTATCGATAGATTCAACTATTTATCGGTATCTGTTAGCTAATTTAAATTCAAATCATGATCTGAATCAAAAAGTACATTGATTTTTTTTAACAGTGTCATTTACTAGCGAAAACCAGAATCCCCTATATATAATATTATATATATTATTTTATCATAAAAAAACAAAATAAAATGTCTGATCAAGTTTACAATCGAAATATCCAACAAAAATATTTAAAATATTGCTATTGGTATTCCGCTAAAAAGGATTTAAAATGAATTAACACTTAAACAAAAATAAAAATTTTTAGAGATTAAATTCGAAACTCATCTAAAAAAAAAAAAAAAACAAAAAAATGTGAAAAAATGGCCGATTTGATATGATTCTGACCAAGTCTACGCTCGAAATATCCAACAAAAATATGTAAAATGTTGCTATGGTATTCTTCTTAAAGGATTTAAAGAGAAAAAACGCCGCCCGGGCAAAAGCAAATATCAGAATCTCATAGATATCAAAAATTCTTCGAAAAAAATACCAAAATAAAATTGGAAAAATTTAATATTTGATATAATTCTGGCCAAGTGTAAAATAAGACACATTTATCTTTAAAATGTTGCTATGATATTCCCCTAAAAGGATATAAAAAGAATAGACAAATTAAAATTTTTTTGGAATTTTTAGAGATTAAAAGTCAAAACTCAACCCCCTCATTATACCCTTGCAAAGGGTATTATAATTTTGCCCAGAAGTTTGCAACGCATAGAAATATTCATTTCCGACCCTATAAACTATATATATTCTTGATCAGGGTGACGAGCTGAGTCGATTGAGCTTTGTCCGTCCGTCTGTCCGTCTGTCTGTCCGTCTGTCTGTCTGTTTCTACGCAAACTAGTCTCTCAGTTTTAAAGCTATCAAGCTGAAACTTTGCACAGAGTCTTCTTTTTACTGCACACTGCTAATATGTCGGAACCGACCGGATCGGATGACTATATCTTATAGCTGCCATAGAAACTATCGGTCGAAAAGTGGGTCTTTGTGAGAAAAACTTTTTTGTTTTTAATGTTAACGTGTCTCACTTCAGCGATTATTAATATTATACGCTTTCACATAGATTTGGAAGTTTTTGTCAAAATCGGATGACTATATTCTATAGCTGTCATAGGAACTATCGGTCGAAAAGTGGGTTTTATTTAGAAAAATAGTTTGTTTTAATGCTGGCGTTCTTAGACTCTGATGTATTAAAACATTTGCAAGGGTATAAAAACTTCGGCAAAGACGAAGTTAGCTTGGTTTTCTCGTTTTTCATACATTTCAAATTTTCGATTTTGAGGGCGAGCGCGCGTCCACTAAATGAAGTCCGATCGCTGCCACTGTTTTTTCATATCTATTGGGACCAAAACGAAACTTTTTCGCCCCCTTTTTTTTAATTTTTTTTTTTTGGTGGGGGGGGTGTGGTGTGAAAATTTTTTTTTTCGAGCGGGGGAGGTGGGTGGTGTAGCTTTGAACGAAAGGGCGTTCAGGTAGCTCTAGCTTGTTAAGAATGTAAATTGTATAATTTAAATTTAATAATATATTTAATGTTTTATGAATAAAGAACTTCAACTACTACTACTACTGCTACTACTACTACAAAATTTTTTTATAAAAACCAGGCCACATACTTTGGATATCATTTAAAAAAACGCATGCAATTTGGTGCACGCGTTGCGGAGATGGCCCCTAACACACACATTTCTACAAATTTATAGTATAGATTTTAAATTTTACAATTTTGGTTTTCACATTACATTACAACATTTCGTGAACAAATGCCAGAGTTTTGACCAAACAATTATATTTTTGGTCCATAGTACATCTATCAGAGTTCTGCGCACACACTCTAATGCTTTGATAAAACTGACCAGAAAAATCGGCCTTTCGACCAAAGAACATTCCTGAAAGCTTTCTACGCCACTGATGTATGTACAATTTATAAATAAACTAAGGCACACGCTGATGTGTTATTAAAAATTATTTCCAAGCAACACTGGTTATCTCATTGTCGAACTTTTACTCTTGACCCAACTAAATTGGGCGTTCTAGTCTACAGCTGACGTGGGTACATCTTATCAGCAGCTAAGCCTCAAACGCTGAGCTTTCATGCTGAATGTTCTTTACGGTTTCACTTAGTTTTGTTTCTGTAGCGATCTCATCCAGAGGTCTGTCAAATTTACAAAAAATGAATCTAATTTTCTTTGAGTAGTGGTAACCTATCGTCTGTGAATGCTAATCAACAACATCCAGTCGGAGTATTCTTATGCAGTATCACCAAATGAAGTGGGTCATATGTAAATATTAAAACAGTGAAATGTGATAATAAAAAAAATTAATTATATTTGTGTTTTCCGTTGGACTTAGACAGCATCTAAGCTGCTAGAGAAATAAAGAAACTGAATCCCTCCAAGTAAAAATTCGAAACATTTAACAATGATCCACTCACTCAGCTTATTAGCAAGTTTAGAGAACAATTAGATAATGAATCTGAATTTAAAGCGGAAGTCGCTTAATGCGAAAGTGATAACAAATTGTTAAGAGACGAAAAAGTTAGAAATGAGCGATTCCTATCAGAGGTCACAGCTGTTACCTTGAAAATAACAACAAATTCTAAAAAGACGAAAAAATTAAAATTAAGAAAATCCTATCAGAGCTCACAGCTCGGTTAAGTTATCAAATCAAAAGCCTAGAAAAAAAAACAAATTGTTAAAAGACGAAGAAATTAAAAGTGAGAAAAACTAATCAGAGGGCAATCAAATCGAAAACCTAAAAAGTACCAATAATTGGTTAGATATCGAATCAAATAAGCTTAAAGGAAACCTATCAGAGTGCACAGATTTAGTTGAGAAATGAACATTACAATCCAGTTGCAATACAAATGAAATTCCCTCAGGTATTTATTATACTAGGCTTCCGGTCCAGGTTGGACTGTTATTTAAAAGCGATTAAATGTTAGTGTTGACTTTCATCTAAACTGGTACAGCTATTGTAAGGGATTTGGAAGCTTGGAAGGGTATTTCTTTTTAGGGTTGCACAAACTCCATTGGTTGACCAACCACGAACCACTTGAGTTTTGTGTACGTCTCGAACGTTTCGATTGCAGAATTGAGTTTGAACGTGGTCAGAACCTTAAGGTACGCAGCGAAAAGGATGGTTTCATTTTCACTGGGGGGAATGTACTGGACAAATATTAGATGACAGCATATCAAATCATAATGGTGCTTAATGTACATTGCGCGGTTTATGCTCACCTTGGGGTTTTCCTCTCAGGGTTTTTGCTTGTTTTTCTAAACTTTAAGCAAAATACAGGCCAGGGTTGCACAGAATCAGCTTACTCGCGAGTGAATACCTATACGAAATGAAAAAAACATATCTTAAGCAACAACAACCACAGAAAATAGAAAGAGTAAAGCGATTTTTTTTTGTGTGTGTGCGAGCGCTTCGAGAGAATAGCGAAATGCATTCTTCTATGCAAGAAGTGCCAATTGCTAACCAACGAGATTCATAGGACAGAGAGAGAGAGAAGACAGACAGATCGGCACGCGCCAAAAACAAAACCTTCGCTCGGAAAGAAAGAGAGGAGAGAACGCATATAAATTTGTTTGGAATCTACGTAGCCATAAGGCATGCGTAAAGGCGATACGCGCTAGATATCCCTTTACGAATGAGCGGCTTGCGGAATGAGCTTGGGCACCCCTGATATAGGCGAACTATTGTTGCAAAAATGCAACCATTATGATTTGATATGCTGTCATCGTCGATTTGTTCAGTACATTCCCCCACAGTGAAAATAAAACCTTCCTTTTCGCTGCCTACCTTAAAGTTCTGACAACGTTCAAACTCAATTCTGCAATCGAAACGTTCGAGACGTACATAAAACTCATGTGGTTTGTGGTTGGTTAACAAATGGACTTTTTGCAACCCTAAAAAGAACTACCCGTCCAAGCTTCCAAATCCCTTACAATAGTTGTACCAGTTTAGGTGAATGTCAACACTACCATTAAATCGCTTTTCAATAACAGTCCAACCTGGACCGGAAGCCTTATACAATAAAGAACTGAGGGAATTTCATTAGCATTCCAACTGGATTGTAATGCCAATTTTTCAACTAAATCTGTACACTCTGATAGGTTTGCTTTCAGTTTATTTGTTTCGATATCTAACCAATTTTATTTTTACTTATTAGGTTTTCGATTTGATTGCCCTCTGATTCGGCTTTCTTAGTTTTAATTTTTTCGTCTTCTAACAATTTCATGTTATTTTCTAGTTTTTTGATTTGATGACCTAACCTAGCTGTGACCTCTGATAGCTTTTTTCAAATTTAATTTTTTCGTCTTTTAAGATTTTGTTGTTATTTTCAAGGCTTTTTGACCTTTGATAGGTATTGCCCACTGTTAACTTTTTCGTCTTTTAACAATTTGACGATTTGCCAATAAAGTGAGTGAATTGTTTATTGTTAAATGTTTCTCTATTTGATGCCGTCTAAGTCCGTTGAAAATTGGCAGAACTAGCAACACCGAAATATAATTGAAAGCTTTTTATTATGACATTTCACTGATTTAATATTTGCATATGACCTACTTCATTTTGTGATCCTTTATAAGAGGACTCCGCCTGTATGTTGTGGATAAGCATTCACAGACGATAGGCTAGCACTTCTCCAAGAAAATTAGCTTTCATTTTTGTAAATTTGACAGAATTCCAGTTGGGATCGCTAAAGAATCAAAACTAAGTGGAACTCTAAAAAGCATTCAGCATTAAAGCTGAGCGTTGGGGCTTAGCTGCTGATAAGATGTACCCACGTCAACAATACATTGAGTCAAGGGTGGAAGTTTGACATTGAGGATAATCAGTGGTACTTTGAAATATTTTTTGAAATCACATCCGCCTGTGCCTTAGTTTATCTACACATTGGTACATATATCAGTGGCGTATATAGCTTTTTGCAAAAAGGGAATGATGTCTTAATTTTAGAAATTAAGTTTTTGGTTTTTAAAATTAAATTTTTTGTTATCTTATTTATTTATATACGACTTTGTACCCTGTAAATCCGATTTTGAACTTAATGGGGGCGATTAATCCACTTCATTCCTCTATCAGCGAGGTACTGTAAAAATAGTGTTATTCCAGAAATTGATTTAGTTTAAATTTAGATTTCGCGGAAGCAAATCTAAATCAGTTGACGAAAGGACCGTTATTGCGCACTGATTTGATTGACTAGTGAACAGCTGTTGGTGTGACCGAACATGGAGCAAATATGAATAAAGGGCCTGGAAGGCTACGGCATTTGGGGCCACAACGCGCATTCGAATTCGTAGGCGAATTCTGGGGAGATATTCTCATCATTTTGAACTTACACGCTCACGTTCATTACACGCAATCTACGCCAAATGTTGCAAAAAGTTATTGCCAAGAAACATCTGGATGCTGGAAGATGATGTCACAACAAACGGCACAGTTTGCCCCAATATACCCGCCTTATGGAGGGTTTCGAGGACAAAATGACTGCCGATAACATTGTGGTGGTCATTTCCGATCAGACCGGATTCGAGCGTCTCGACCCTGCCCCATCAAGAACTACTTGTTGAGTTCTAAGTTAAAGCTGAGCTTTTTTATGCGTAAATAAAAATAAAATTCGGAATTGGTGCCTTTTGTAAATGATTATGTGAAACTCTTTTTGAATATTAATTGACTCTAATCGCCTACACATAACCCTCACAAGTGTCGGGGTCGAAGATGAACAGGTTGCGATGCGGTGCCTCCATTTTAGTCACTTCTTTGATTACCTCCTGGGCCACAACGCCTCCCTCAACAGCCACGGCCGGCAATATGTGGTCAAAGAGTACGTACAATGCCTTGTTACTAAGAGCCGATGTGAACATTAGTTCCCGTTGCACGGGTGTGGACAGCGTTTCGTATTTAACCTTCTCCTTGGGTTTTGGAATAATCTTGTACTTGATGACAACCCTGAAACCAAACTTGTCCCAGACTTTGTTGGCGAAGAACTTTACGCCCAGATCACAACATATACCATCAATGCGCTGCAATTTCTCATTGTTTTGGCCATTCACGACCACGACATTGGACTGAACAAAAAAGTTCTTGGTTTTTTATACCCGTTACTCGTAGAGTAAAAAGGGTATACTAAAGTCGTGCAAATGTATGTAACAGGCAGAAGGAATCATTTCCGACCATATAAAGTATATATATTCTTGATCAGCATCAACAGCCGAGTCGATTTAGCCTTGTCCGTCCGTCCGTCTGTCTGTATGAACACCTAGATCTCAGAGATGGTAAGAGACAGAGGTTTGACATGTATGGGACAAATGCTTCTTTTATCTGCACGCAGATCAAGTTTGTTTCAAATTTTGGCCACGCCCCCTCCCGCCCCCGCAATTTGGAAAAAACGTTATATCTCCTACAGTTTTAAAGATAGATAATTCGTACCTTCTAGATATAGATAGTAATAAGCAAAATGAATCGATTTGCTGAAGAAATGATAAAGATCGGATGATTGGTTCTCAAGTTTGCTTACACCCCCCCCCCTAATGAGTGTGAGTTCACAGAGTTGACGCCGGACAGGATTTTGTTTTTTTAGTTATTTCGGCCCCAAGCCCATTCGACCAACTTGTTCGAACATTTCTTACGAGCATCAATTTCTAAAAAACATGAAAATATGGCAGAGAAAACATCGAACACAAAAATCTATTACGAGCACCTCCAATAACGACGTACATTTCGTCGAACGATTTCTCGGCTCTCGGCTTGTGCTCCTCATCCGATTCGGTGGTCTCACGATTTAGCTTCAGCGGCGTCAACAGCTGGCGTAGATATCAGGGGTCTCATTCACTAGGCGATTAAACACATCCGGCTTATAGGCATAATTAAGTAGGGCTGTACGAACATGGTAGCGATGATATCAAAATTCGATAGCTCTGATCAGCTCCGCGTTCTGTGTGCGAGGGGCCTTAAGCCGCAACTATACTGCAAAGTAGGGTTGTCGTAAATATTATCGATAAATCGAAATATCGATATTTTTGCCCAAAATGAAGAATATTATTATCGAATATTTTTCGGAGGCGATATATCGGATATCGAATATTTTTTGGTGATATTTTTCTGTGATATTTTTGTTTTAGCCTTAAGTCACAATGTTGCGAATAACTGTTTCTTGTGCTCTGGACATGTAAGGCACAATGTTTAAAAGTTGTTTTATTAACTGTAAACTGTGCAAAAAGTTGTAAGGACCATGGCAACTCAACAAACATAAAGGCGCACTTAATCGCAAAGCTTGGCTGAAATGCAGCTCATTTTTAAAAACAGTAAAGAATAACATGATTGCAGCATGACGACTATCGTCAAACAGTGGCAGTCGCCTATAGTCATGCTGCACACATATTGTTCTCCCTTTAAACACAAGTGTGCGACATCTGAAGACGTAATTTTTGAAGGATCGCTCTTCGCTGATCACAATACTGCCATGATATCTCAACAACCACCAGGACAGGAGAATAAATTATTGGAGTACAATTGGAATTTACCGTTGTTTGCCCTGGAACGGGACCCTATTAAGTTCTGGATTGCAGAGAAAGACGCATTGCCAGTGCTTTCTGACTTGGCATTGTCATATCTTATTACACCGGGAAGCTCCGTGCCATCGGAACGATTGGCATCGGCTATAAAAAGTGTGGTTTCTGACACCAGAAGCCGAATGACCGATGAGCACATAACTCAACGCGTCTTCCTAAAATCTTTGTCTAACGATTATTGGTAAAATCAGAAGTTTTTAAGTTTCGAAGATTTAACTGAATAAGTTTTTTTATGCTTTGTAGTTCGAATGCTCTAGTTTAAAAGATGATGAATTAAAAAAGTAAACACTGCTTTTGTTCCATAAATTTAAATTCATGAATAAGTTTTCAGAACTTCTTATGTTATATATGAAATAAAAAACGAGAAAGGCAAAGCTAACTTCGTCTGTACCGAAGTTTTGATACACTTGAAATAGCTTGTCTCAACGGTTAGCGACTTCGACCAAACTTCGCAGATCAGCTTAAAAACATTACATATTACCCATGACCGTGTTTGAGAGCAGTAATATTGAGAACAAACCAGTTTTTCTTACTAAAAACCATTTTTCGAACGAACATTTGTATGGCAGCTACAAGAAGTAGTCATCCGATCCGGTCGGTTCCGACATATTAGCAGCGTGCAGTAAAAAGAAGACTCTGTGCAAAGTTTCAGCTCGATAGCTCCAAAACTGAGGGACTAGTTCGCGTAGAAACAGACAGACGGGGGAGAGGACGGACGACGGACAAAGCTTAATCGACTCAGCTCGTCATGCTGATCAAGAATATATATACTTTATGTGGTCGGAGATGATTCCTTCTATGCGTTGCAAACTTCTGGCAAAATTATAATACACTCTTCAAGTGTATAATAAACTATCTTTGTTAATTTATTTTATAAATATACATTAAATCTATATTTTGTTTGCGCAGTCAGATTGAAGTTCTTATTACGCGTCAAATGACGCCTCAATTACCTCAATAAACCTGTTCATTGTTCAAATCCGGGCTTTTATTGAAAAATATCGAAAATATCGATAATATCGATGTTTTTGACACCAAAATATTTATATCGAAATGATACTTTTTCAATATCGCCAAAAATATCGATTATAGATATTCTTTGATCCTCATTATAATGTCATGATAGTATTTGAACCAAAAGCTCCGACCAAGGCTTCAAAACGTCTGAAATTCTGAAGAAGGTTCAGTCTGGGGGTTCTAAAACGTTTGATAGTGTTAGGTTCGCTTCTCAATCCGTTTCCTTTACTTACACTGTGCAACAGTCAAAAAAACTACCAAGCTACACTATGCGGAATCGAAACTGAGTAAATCCCTATCAGCGTTTGGCTAGATTGGAAGCACTTTGTTTTATGGACCCTCAAAGTTTTTGAAATTGCGTGTGCCAACCAAAAAAAGGTGTCATTAGTTTTGGGCAAACAGCTCATTCAGTTTAAGTGATAGCTGCAAACTGTCTTCGGCAAAGTTGTAGCTGACAGTCCGCAGAGTAAATTCTTTATAATATGGTTTTTAAAAAATTCATGTTTTCCGGTAGTATTTCTTAAAAAACTTTTTTTGAAAAACGTATTTTTTTACTTTTTCGAGTATAACTTTAAAAAATCCGAATTTTTTGCATAATTTCTATGGCAAAAGAGAAGCTTTTGATATACCAAACAACTCTTCTAAATAAGGTTTTACAATCTGAACACTTCTACATCCTCTAAAACGGCCCCAAAAGTGTGAATTTCCAAAAAAATTCACTTCTTTGTGGTCATTTTTAATGAGGTACCCAAGTTTTTCACAAAAATAGCAGCCAATTAAATTTTTTAAGCTTTTAGAGCAAAACATTACTCGTTTTACTTGTTGTTATCCATGAATTAGGAAAAAAATATTTTTGGGCGGTTTTTCGAAAAATCTGTAATTTATCAGCAAAAAGGTTGCCAATTTAAGACTGTATAAAATATTTTAACATGCTTATATATTTTTTAACAGGATGTAGAAGTGTTCATAATTATCGATAATTATCGAACCTAAGGTTATGTTTCGAAACTTGGTTCATGTATTCTGATATCATTGAGATTTTTTTTGATAAAAATAATTAAACATATTATTAGTAAGGAAGCTTTCAGCAAACGAAGCTATAAGTAATCATTCATTACCAGGGCTTATAAATGTGCTTGGACATTAAAATGAAGAACGTGCCGCACCTTCTATGTATTCTATTAATAACTTGACTGTATTTCCTTCTAAAAATCGTAATAAACAGATTGGATTTCATTTTGAAAAGATAATGCTCCGATTCAGCACTATAAAATAATTTTTAAACGGTCAAAATATTGTGATAATTTTAGAAGCTCAGAAAAAACTAACTAAAGATATTCTTTGAACCGAACCTTTTTCAAACAGAAGAGGAGGAAGGAAGAGGAAGGCGAGGTTCGGGTCCAGGTTCATGAGGTTAAAAATTTAATGGTATCAAACTTTATAATATTTCCTTATAAGTAAACCAAATAAAGAAGATGTAAACTAGAAAAAGTTTCCACATTTGTCTTTGAGAAAAGCAAGTAAGAGTAGAACGTTTGTTTTTTGGAGTGAATTAATTTGTCATCGCAAAAATTTGGATGTACGCAAGACCTTTGATTTATCTTTCTTTATATTTTAACTGTTACGTACCGGTATACCGAAATAAAAATAAAGGTAGAATCATTAGAACCCAAACAGAAAAGGATTGAATCATGGTGTAGAATGCCGATTTGTCGGTGGGGTGCTGTGAATTGCATTGATGGATCCGGGGGCAGCAGATTGATGTCCTCCTGAACGGTGCTGTGGAATTCATGCATCATGGTTCTGATTAGATTGCATTTGTCATCGTTCCTATTCTCTTTAAATGGCGATAAATGAAATTATCCACTTATTTCCACAACCATCTGCATCTAAATAATCCCGTAAAGAATGTTGTTTTCCATTTTGTAGACAAATATTCAAAATTTAACACCGAAAATCCAATTTTATTTTAAAGTAAACAAAAAACTGCTGATTAACGTTTGCGACTGTTCGCTCAATGTAAACCCCGGAAAGGTTGTAGTCCCAGAAAAAGCCGAACGACCGCAGTGTAAATTCATTCAGTAGCAGCGCTGCGGCAGCGCATTTTTTTGAGTTTTGTATAGTTTTGTATTTTTTGAGCTTGAGTATAGTTCATCCGTTTTTATCGTTTCTTCGGCAAATCGATAATTAATAGACCAAAGTCATTTTGTGATCTTTTTTATTGCTTCATTTCGGCGTTGATGAATAATTGTTGATTTTCCAAATGAAGAGTGCCCTTAACAGCATTTTATTTTACGAAAATGCAGTGACAAATCATCACACGAAATTCACTGGGAAACATGTAGTCGAGGCACAGTTGACCCTGTCGTTGGGCCGCATTTGTTATCGATATGTCTGCACAGCTGATTGCCAACTTGTTTATCGCCCCCATCTCTATTGTGTTGGGGGGTTTTTATTGTTGTTGTCTTGTAGGCGATGCGCCCATCGAAATGCATTAATAAAATACGCAAATTATTGCAGTTGGCAGACAAAACAAGATTTAACTCTACGAAATGGCTACGCTAGTCAAGCCCAAGAAGGAGGTAAGTTTACTTATATCCCAATAGCTGCAAATGCACTCTAAACTGTAAATTCCAGAAACCGAAAAGGGCTCGCAGCCAGCAGCAGAGTCAGCTAAAAAAAGAAGAGGAAGAGCAAGAAAAAGAGGAGGAACACAAAGAGTTATCAACAAGTAGTACAGTAGAAGAACAAAGGCCAAATGTGTCACTGCTGGAGGAGTTTGAGCGTGTGGCTGCATTGGCCAGCAGCCATCAGGCCATTATAACCAACGAGTGTTCCATCTCAGGTGTTGATGTGGTGGAACCAGAGCCAAGTGCACCATGTGCCCCGCCCTCTAGCGGGGTTAAAATTGTGCAATATCCAAATCTGCAGCCCATGCAGTTGACCAATGCTCTGGTCGAAGAGCACAAATCTCGCATTGTATATCGTCAGCGTAGCCCCGGCTTTGTGCTGGCCCGTAGTCATATGCCACCCTTGACCTCCAGCCAATTGAAAGAAATCTATGAATGTCCCGATCTGGAAAGGGCGAAGCAATTTGAATTGGAATTCTTGATGAACACTTTGCTAGAGTCTAGCGAAGCGGATCCTTTGTATGCGGCTCTAACAGAGTATTATAATATACAGACCAAGCTCTCCTCAAATCTGCACGACGTGGAAAAATGTCGAAAAGTGTGCTTGAATACCCAGCAGGTGGTGTGGGATAAGGTGGCCGTGAAGAAGCATTTCTGTGGTACCTGTGGCGATGGCAATCAGGTGCAACAGACTGCTACCTACAAGTAAGTAACTGGGAATCGATTAGAATACAAATTTCAATCACTTTGCCTGATCCACAGCATCATGCAACTGAACCAAGTGAAACTGGAGGCAGCTAAAGCGGCGCTGACGGGTCTCTATGATTTGGTGTGTCATACCTATACCACCAATCTCATTACCGCCAAGATAACCAAAGTGAAAATCGATCAGATGATCAATGAGCTGCTATCGTACTCCCAGCTGAAAGTCCAGGCAACTTTGTCGCTCAATATACAACTAGATGACTTAGCACTAGAGTGTGTGGCCCAATTAAGGCGCGCCATTTCAATTCTGTTCAATTTTGCTCGAAGAATCAGTCCAAATGCGGTAACAATTTGAGAGGGGCTTTATAAGGGATTAAGTTTTCGAATATTTCAAATATTTTCAGAACTTTGACACGGACCTTAAGCTGTGGCTGCGCAAGCTAATAGCCTTGCAGCTTCAACTGGCCACCAAAGAGGATCATTGGTTTTTGCTTTTCAATATTTTACGCTGTCCCAGTGGCGTGGGTTCCTGGGCTGCCCAGTATTTACAGCTGCCGGGTATGGATTCATTGCCCGCAGGCAGTCAGACCAATGAACTGCCATTGGAGCTGAACTCACCAGAGCTAAATCATTGCTTAGCCGTTTTACAAATTCTACTCTTGCCCATTAAGAAGCGCAATGAGTATCTAGAGAATCAGGCCCAGGCACATCGTGAGTTATCAGGTACAGACGAGCGTTGGACGGTGGTGGATTCGGATGGTGAGGACACACACACACCCACAGGCGAGTGTATAGGACTGAAGGAGAGCGATCTGATAGCTCTGCTAAATCAATTGCCTTTTGAGAAACTTTTTACGTAAGTGGGAATATCTAAGTAAAGGTCGTTAAATGATAATATTTCCTTTTAGATCGGTTCTACGCATAGAAAAGTTTCTAGATGACTATATCATTGAGCCGGACATGATAACAGCTCCGCAAATGCTGGCCGTGGTGGTTTTCTTTGCTCAAATGGTAGAGATTTTGGGCCAGGGCATGTTAACCTACAACAATGAGCGTTACAAGCAGCTAGCCAAGCGTCTGGGTCGTCTGGTGCGACATATTTTGCAATATGTGTCCGACTATCACGATCTTTTCATGTGAGTTGTCCCATTTCTAATTCAACTTCTATTAAAACTCTTTTTATTGTTTAGTAACAACAATCTGGGCAAGCCTGCAGAGGCTTGTGAACGCATCGAAGTGGAACTCCAGGCCTTGCTGATACGTGCTTGCAGTTATATCTATCGCACACATAATCTGGGCACCTGGCAGTACTTCTCCACCTTGCCGTATGCCACACTCCATACGGAAATCATTTGGCATCTTTTCTATTATCTGAATGTGGGCTTTCCCAGTGATTTGGCTGTACAGCTCAATGATGATCCTGAGGCCGCCTTTCAGGCTGAAGACTTTTGGCAGAAATTCGATGTGGCCTATGCAGATGTGGCACCCGAGGACATGTATCATCTGTTGCAGGCCTTTTTCGAAATGGCCAACGAACGAGATTGCACCAAAGACTGGAATCTCATCAAGGCCATTTGCCTGCACATCTTTCAGTTGGGCTTTACTCATTGGACCACCAGGGAAACGTGCTACAAGGCAGCTCGGGATATGCTGGTCAACATTACTTTAGCTTATGAGGATCTGCTGGGTTGTTTGCTGTTGCAGTTTAAGTTACGCTTTGGAGAGATTGAACAGGGGCCGTATTTGTTCAAGGCTTTACCCCTAGAGAACTGGCGTCCGGGCATGGATAGCTTTGAAATACTTTCCAACTGGTTGCTACACTATGACTATCAATCTCCGGAGAGTCAACTGGCTCGTCTGATTATAGGCCATCTGAACTGGGGCTTTGATGACGAGGGGCGTCTCTTTCTGCCGCACAATATACATGTGCGCATGGCCTGCCTGGTCACAGAGGCCTTGAACAAACATGCCCCGGAGGTAATTGGTACCTCGGGAATTTCAGAGAGTGTGCGTCAAGTATCCTCCCTGATAGACTCCACCACATCCAGTAGGGAGCAGTATACCAACTGGTGCTGGCGCATGATTTCCATGTTGCGATTGCATTTAATGGATCAGAGTGTGGAGTCTGTTAAGCGTACGCTGCAACATCCCACTGAACCGTTGCTTTTTGTACCGGAACTGGAGCGCCTGGAGATGATATTTCAGGGTGTGGCCGAACACCGGCCCTTGGCTCTGTATGTGGGTATACTGGTCAGTTTGCATGGGCATTCCATACCCCTGATCTGTCAGCATGGATTTGACTTGCTGCTAAAGCTGCTCGATGATCATCGTCATGCGGCTGTTATTCATGGTTTGGAACTGATTGTGCCTTTGTTTTTGGAGACTCCCGACACTCTAGCCAACTGTGAGGGGTGAGCATTGAGAACACTTTTGTGGTAAATTTGTTCTTAATTTTTGTCCCAAAAGCTTTCAAAAAGTTTTGGAAACTTTACTGGGCGCAGACAGAACCTACTTGAAACTGGCCAAGGACATGGTCTATGCCAATTCGGTGGGTCCCATTCTCGAACTATTGAACAACATGTTGCATCATCAGATTGTGTCTTATACCAGGCAAGTTTTATACTCTAGAGATCCTTCCTGCATCTCTTACATATTTCCCACTTTACAGCTATGGCCTCTGCTCGCCGCTTAATCTGCTCAATGTTTGGCTAAATTGCTTGACAGCTCTGCCAGGTTGGGCACAAAACCCCAATGTTTTGTATCTACTGGACCAAATGCTACGCATTGCCTACCAATTTGCAGATTGTCGTGTTCAAGTCGTCGAATTCTTCTACAACTTTTACAAGGTAAATTACTAAGCATGTATAGTTTGTCCTACTAAAACCCATTTCTGCCCACAGGACTCCACGGACTGGAAAGCAGCCACTAAACCGAACGCCTTTAAGGCTCTATTTGGTGGTCAATCTGTTTCGAAAATTCCTTTAATGTCTCCACAAAACTGCTGGCTTAATTTGGTGCTCTTGGAAATAGAGTTTCGTCTGCAGGACACACGCATCTGGCCCGAGTTGTTGCGTCAAATGTCTGCCCAGCCAGTGGAGGCGGCTCTTAAGAAAACCCTTTCGCTGACCAAAACGAATAACTTCCCCTCGACACAGTTGGTCATCTACAAGTATGCTCAACTCCTGGCCAGCATGGATACCACACATGCCCTCTTTCCCATTGTGTGTCAGAAGTTTTTTGAACTTTATCTCTGGAGAGTACCCACCGAGGGCGAAACGCTGAATTTCAGTCAGAATTTCGGAGTCGCGGATAAGTTTTACGAGAATAGTGTGCCGCTTATGAAGCTGATTAAAACCCAGCTGAAAACTGCTGAAAGTTACTACAACGCGTTGGCCACTAAACGCGCCCACGATGAGGCAGCTGGTCATTTCTATCGCAGCTGCACAAAGCTGATGCAAAATTGTATACTTTGGCTGGAGGACACACAGATCAATAGACTCACCAGCGATGCTGAGCAACTCCCGGCTCAATATAATAATGAAAAACTACGCGAATTGTTAAGTGGACATGTGGCCCATTGGACGGAATATCTGTGTGGGGCATCCTTGCGCAAAGAGCAGCGCCATCAAGCGGATCAATGGGCACGTAAAATCTTTCGCTTCCATATTCAGAAACGATTAAGAACCGCACTGCAGGCCAAGCCCAGGCAGGCATCTGCTCAACGCATCAAAAGTCACCTAATCACCTACGATAAACGTTTGCCGGCCCCAACACATATACCTCCCAAGCAAGCGAAGCCAACGCCCATTAATAAGAATACCCTGTCGGATCTGAAGAAACGTATACAAACATTGAACTCAACAGCCAAGTAAGTTTTAATCGCTGGATGTTATTTATGTGAGATCGGGGTACAAAAACACAGTTTATTTCTCGATTTCCACATTAAACTAATTCAGCTCCGGAATTTATTTCTTCAGTTTTCATATAATTAAAAACACTTTGGCTTTACAAAATTTTGAAAACAGTTCCATTTTCTGAAAAATTTTCCATTTTCTCCATTTAACCAACTCAAAAGCCAACTTTTAATTTACTACAATCCACAAAATCTTGACAAGTGAAAACCTGCCCTGATGGCTACCTTTAAATAAAATCCAACTGCTCTCTAACTTATTTATATCGAGCTTATCTAGTTCATGAATCATAAGGGAGCAAAATAAATTATCTGCTTTTAATACCCTTGGAGAGGGTAAATTGAAATTGTTCGGAAGTTTGTAACGCATAGAAGGAAGCATCTCCGATCACATAAAGTATATATATTCTGGATCAACATGTCCGTCTGTTTTAAAGATATCCTTACCGTAGTTCCCGTCCGTCTGTCTTAAAGGTATCTTAACGCAGCACATTTGTCGGAACCGGCCGGATCGGATGACTATAGCTTATAGCTGCTAGGAACGATCGGTCGAAAAACTAGTTTTAGTGAGAAAAACTTGTTTGTTTTCCATGCAAACGTCTCCGAACCGTATCGTATTTATAAGTTTTCTATGCTTTCTCATACTTCCACCAAGATTTAATAAAATCGGACAACTATATAGTATAGCTGCCATAAAAAAGATAGGTCTCAAAACAAGTCTTAGTAAGAAAAACTTAAAAAAAAATGGGCGAAAAATGTTCCAAAAACCGCGAAATTTGCTAAATTATACCGTTCATCCGATTGTAATGAAACTTAGGGGGATAGGTTGGACGCTTGACCTGGAAGGTTTTCAAGTTTAAGAAATGGGCAGCAAATGGTCCAAAAACCGCGAAATTTGCAAAATTTTCGATTGTGATAGAACTTTGGGGCAAGGTTGGACGCTTGCCCGGGAAGGTTTCCCCTCAGAGCTAAGTTAAGGTTGTAATTTTTTTGGCTATAACAAAAGCACTCAAAATTTCCCATGTCATTCATGGTAAGTGGAATCAAAATTGGTTGCAAAATCTTCCAAATGCTAATTTTTAAAATTGTTCTCACCGAATTTGCGAACATAATCAAGAGTGGGAGGGTGATTTCAATAATTTGACAATTATATATTTAGAGAGATTTTGTGTCTTTCCAATGTACTGTCCCCAACGACTCTTACTCAATGCCGAGCTGCCATAATCGTTTGGGAATTCCTAAACGACTTGACAGCAAATCGGGCACACATAAGACCAGTGCTGGCTGCCAGTACATTTTGTGTTTTTTTTTTGTTACCATTTTTTTTTTTTGTTATTTTTGGGGGGTAGCATAAAATAATAAACATTGATTTACCAAACAGTGGTTTTTCTTCCTATAAATTAAACTATGCTTAGTTTCAGCAATGACGCCGTGCCTGGCGTTTTACACATGTGTGTGCTTTAACGACCTTTATGATAATCAAACCATCAATAGTACGCTGGTTCTAGGTCTCGTTATGTTTGCACATAACTTCAAAAAGCAGGAACACAACACAACACAAAGGAGGCTAGGTGGACATACAGCTGTTTCATTGGTACCTCTGCCAAATCATCAGTGTCTTTCGCCTAATGTACTGTCCCCAACGACTCTTGCTCCTTGCTGGAGCTGCCATAATCGTTTGGGAATTCCTAAACAACTTGACAGCAAAATAAAAAAAATCTCGAAATTTCCAAAATTCTTTGACTATAAAGGAAAGTGTAACTGATTGTAGACTGAATGGTACAACAATTCGAGAAATTTGCTAGTTTTTATAAGTTTCGGTTCGAGTATCATGAAGATTTGTAGACTCGTAAACGGTTAGATCGAACAGTCCAAAAAGACGGGTGAGTTGACAGGTGAAAATTGCAAAAATTTTTAAATTGTTCAGATTATCCTGAAGACTTAATAATTGTCAATTGAAGAGAAGGTGTCGAACAATCGGTTTTAAAAAATCGCGAAATTTGCAAAAATTACAAAAAGAGTTCAGATTGTCACGAAGATGGGTAGATAGACGGTTAAATATAAAGTGTAGATACCAGATACTTACCAGGAAGAAGAAGATTTGATGGTTGGCAATTGAAGACAGGTAAATAAGAGGTGTCGGTCAATAGGTTTAAAAATATTAGAATTTGAGTATTTATTGATCATTTATATTTATATTTATTTTATATTTAGTTTTGATTATCATGACAACGTGTAAATAGACGGATGGTAAAGATCGAAATGTCCAAAGCCCGAGAATTTAGCTAGATGAAAATTTTATAGATGGCAATTGTCATGTAAGCTTCACTTCTTCGATTCAAATTTAAAAGGGACGTAGCAACGCACTCCGGGTACCTGCAAGTAATAAATAACATGTTGGCTGTCATAATAAAATTCTGACACTACATTTCTAAATTCATTCGTGATGGGGAGAAGCAGCCGCCAATACTAAAATTCGTGGGCTCGACTTATGGCTAGACCCAAGTAAAGTTTTTTTTTGTTTTTAATTTGTATTTTGATCAAATAAAGTTATTTTCTTACATTTTCAACATAAAACAAGAAAGAGTGTTGCGGTCGAGTGCCCCGACAGCAAAATACCCTGTTCCAAGTAATGTGGTTTCTATAGCTTTGAACTCCTTTTATTTTAAAATTTATTTGAATAATTGGGGAGGCGCACTTGCATATCTTCGGTGTTTTTGCTCGGATCTTGTAGTGGTATACAGAATAGTATATATATTCAATCATTAGGGTCAAACTTAAAAATTTTAGCTCTGACAGTTTTTCGCGGTTAGAAGGAGAAGGAGGAGGAATTTGCCAAATCTGAAGCAAACTTGATTTGGGTACGATATACACCTTCAAACATGCAAAAATTGGTGGCTCCACCTCTTATAGTCTGTGAGATCCACGCGTTTATACAGAAAGAAAGACAGTTTTTCGCTGATAAAAGATGGAGGAGGAGGAATTTTCCAAATCTAAAACAAACTCGATGTGGGTACAGTATACACCTACATACATGCTAAAAATTGTGGCTCTATCTGTTACAGTCTCTGAGATCGACGCGTTCATACAGACAGACAGACGGACGGACGGACAGACGGGCATGGCTGTTGATGCTGATCAAGAATATATATACTTTATGGGGTCGAAGGTGCTTACTTCCGGCTTTACATACATTTGCACAACTTCATGATCCTTTTTCCCATATTTTATGAGAACAGGGTATAAAAAAAACACATTTTGAGTTTTATGAACCATTTGAACTTTTATACACTTGAAAAGTGTATTATAATTTTGCCCAGAAGTTTGCAACGCATAGAAGGAATCATCTCCGACCACATAAAGTATATATATTCTTGATCAGCATGACGAGCTGGAGTCGATTAAGCTTTGTCCGTCCGTCTGTCCGTCTGTCCGTCCGTCCGTCTGTCCGTCTGTCTGTTTCTACGCGAACTAGTCCCTCAGTTTTGGAGCTATCGAGCTGAAACTTTGCACAGAGTCTTCTTTTTACTGCACGCTGCTAATATGTCGGAACCGACCGGATCGGATGACTACTTCTTGTAGCTGCCATACAAATGTTCGTTCGGAAAATGGTTTTTAGTAAGAAAAACTGTTTTGTTCTCAATATTACTGCTCTCAAACACGGTCATGGGTAATATGTAATGTTTTTAAGCTGATCTGCGATGTTTGGTCGAAGTCTCTAACCGTTGAGACAAGCTATTTCAAGTGTATCAAAACTTCGGTACAGACGAAGTTAGCTTTGCCCTTCTCGTTTTTTCATTTTGGAGTGCTATTGATCCGATCACTACGGTTGTAACTACTACGGTTTTGCCCAAACTTTGTTGATCATTTTCAATGTCTTGTGACTGACAGACTGACATATAACCAACCCACAGCCTAAACGGCTTATATGTACTACAGGTTTGAGATTTGGCATAGACCTTCGTTTAGTTATGCAGGCGCGCACTAGGAAAGAAAATGTGGAAAATTTCTTCGCTAATTAGGAGAAATCGCAAAAAAAAAAACGTTGTTGTGGACTGTTGTGAACTAGGCTGTTCTGCTAAAACCGCGCGTGTGTGTGTGATTTTTTTCACAAAAACAAACAAAAATCAAATAGCGAACAGCCAGCTATAGAAAACACATCGATAGCTTTAACAATAAGTTGACCGCATTTCACAATAAAGTAGTTAAAATTTCACAAAGCTAGAAGTCAAAAAATGTATCATTGCTGTGAACTGTTGTCAGTCTTTTGTTGTTGTTGTTGTTGTAGCGGCTTCGTTTTTCGGGTTGTAAAAAGGGATAAGAGAGAAAGAAAGTATGGCAAGGGTCGTGCGCGTGGTTCTGTGCAGTAGTTTCTCAGTATCACTGATGTGTGGCTGGCGACTTCCTCGACTGGACTTCATGGAGTGACATCCAGTGATCGTTCTTAGAGCGGCGTTTTGGGCCCTCTACAGGTTTCCCCCACTGCGTCTCACTAATGGCCGGTGACCAGGCCGGGGCTGCGTAGTCGGCAAGGGTTCTCCCTATGACCTTGTAGGTGGTGAGCAGAGTCTCCTTTTCTTTCCCCCATGAGCTTCCTGAGATTGCCTTAAGTGCCCGGTTACTCTCTCTTATTTGTTCGTGGGAATTGTTACTCCATCCACGGTGACGTCGAGCTGGGTGTTCACTATTTTGTTCACAATCATGGAGATGTAAAAATTAAATAGGAGGGGTTATTGGACACCTCCCGGTGGAACTCCTTGTTTTAATTTGCGGTACGTTGAACTCTTCCTTCGGAATTCAACGTACGCTTGCCGGCCAGAGATGTAATTTGCCAGCCAGCGCTTTAGGGTGTTCGGTAGCGCTGTGGTCTCCACGTCCTGAAGCAGCTTCGCATGGCTTACCGTATCGAAAGCCTTCGATAGGTCGAAGGCAACCAGCACAGTACGCTTATGTGGGCTTTGGAGTTCGGTCCACTTGCGATGGTGGTGGTGATCTTGCAAAGCGCGGTGCTGGTGCTTCTGCCCTTGCCAATGCCGTGCTGGTGCTCTGCTAGAGGGAGATTTTTTTGAAGTATTGGCAGTAGGGATGTCAAAATATCGATATCGAATACTTGTTGAATCCATTTTTTGAAAAAAAACTCAGATAAATTAACTACTTACTCTCGATTTCACCAACTCAAAAGCCAACTTTTAATATTAACCGATACCAAATCCACAAAATCTTGACAAAAGTGAAAACCGGGGCAGCCCTGATAGGCTACTTTTAGATAAATACCCTTTATCCAACTGCTCTCTAACTTATTTATATCGAGCTTTTCTAGTTCATGAATCATTAGGGAGCAAAATATATTATCTGTTTTTAATATCCTTGGAGAGGGTAAATTGAAATTGTTCGGAAGTTTGTAACGCATAGAAGGAAGCATCTCCAGCGACATAAAGTATATATATTCTGGATCAGCATGACGAGCTAAGTTGATATATCCATCCGTGTGTCCGTCCGTCTGTTTTAAAGATATCTTAACCAAACACATTTGTCGGAACCGGCCGGATCGGATGACTATAGCTTATAGCTCCTAGAAACTATCGGTAGAAAAACTAGTTTTAGTGAGAAAAACTTGTTTGTTTTCCATGCAAACGTCTTCGAACCTCGTATTTATAAATTTTCTATGCTTTCATACTTCCAACAAGATTTATTAAAATCGAACAACTCCTGTCATAAAAGATAGGTCTAAAAAACAAGTCTTAGTAAGAAAAACTTAAATAAATGGGCGAAATTTGCTAAATTATACCGTTCATCCGATTGTAATTAAACTTGGAGGATTGGTTGGACGCTTGCCCTGGATGGTTTTCAAGTTGAAGAAATGGGCAGCAAATGGTCCAAAAACCGCGAAATTTGCAACATTTTCGATTGTGATGAATTTTTGGGGCAGGGTTGTACGCTTGCCCGGGAAGGTTTCCCCTCAGAGCTAAGTTAGGGTTCCAATTTTTTTGGCGATAACAAAAGCGCTCAAAAATTCCCTTGCAATTCATGGTAAGTGGAATCAATATTGGTTTCAGAATCTTCTAAATGCTAATTTTTAAAATGGTTCTCAGTGAATTTGCGAACATAATCAAGAGTGGGAGGGTGATTTCAATAATTTGACAAATTATTATTTAATTATTTAGGAAAGAGAGCAAAATTTTGTGTCTTTCGCCTAATGTACTGTCCCCAACGACTCTTACTCAATGCCGAAGCTGCCATAATCGTTTGGGAATTCCTAAACGACTTGACAGCAAATCGGGCACATAAGACCAGTGCTGGCTGCCAGTACCTTTGTGACTGTGTGTTCCCCAATCTTGGCTTTGGTAATGTTAGTGAGAGAGATTTCCTCACTACTACAGAGTAGCATTCAAACCAGGGTTTTTGTTGCTATAAATGAAACTATTTCTGCTTAGTTTCAGCAATGACGCCGTGCCTGTCGTTTTTTACACATGTGTGTGCTTTAACGACCTTTATGATAATCAAACCATCAATAGTACGCTGGTTCTAGGTCTCGTTATGTTTGCACATAACTTCAAAAAGCAGGAACACAACACAACACAAAGGAGGCTAGGTGGACATACAGCTGTTTCATTGGTACCTCTACCAAATCATCAGCGACCTTTGCCTACATGTACTGGCCCCAAGGACTCTTACTCCATGCCGGAGCTGCCATAATCGTTTGGGAATTCCTAAACGACTTGACAGCAAAATAAAAAAAATCTCGAAATTTCCAAAATTCTTTGACTATAAAGGAAAGTGTAACTGATTGTAGACTACAGTCTTTTGTTGTTGTTGTTGTTGTAGCGGCTTCTGTTTTTCGGGTTGTAAAAAGGGATAAGAGAGAAAGAAAGTATGGCAAGGGTCGTGCGCGTGGTTCTGTGCAGTAGTTTCTCAGTATCACTGATGTGTGGCTGGCGACTTCCTCGACTGGACTTCATGGAGTGACATCCAGTGATCGTTCTTAGAGCGGCGTTTTGGGCCCTCTACAGGTTTCCCCCACTGCGTCTCACTAATGGCCGGTGACCAGGCCGGGGCTGCGTAGTCGGCAGTTCTCCCTATGACCTTGTAGGTGGTGAGCAGAGTCTCCTTTTCTTTCCCCCATGAGCTTCCTGAGATTGCCTTAAGTGCCCGGTTACTCTCTCTTATTTGTTCGTGGGAATTGTTACTCCATCCACGGTGACGTCGAGCTGGGTGTTCACAATTTTGTTCACAATCATGGAGATGTAAAAATTAAATAGGAGGGGTTATTGGACACCTCCCGGTGGGACTACTTGTTTTAATTTACGGTACGTTGAACTCTTCCTTCGGAATTTAACGTACTCTTGCCGGCCAGAGATGTAGTTTGCCAGCCAGCGCTTTAGGGTGTTCGGTAGCGCTGTGGTCTCCACGTCCTGAAGCAGCTTCGCATGGCTTACCGTATCGAAAGATTTCGATAGGTCGGGGGCAACAAGCACAGTACGGCTGGGGGAGTTCAGTCCACTTGCGATGGTGGTGGTGATCTTGCAAGCGCGGTGCTAGTGCTTCTGCCCTTGCCAATGCCGTGCTGGTGCTCTGCTAGAGGGAGATTTTTTTGAAGTATTGGCAGTAGGGATGTCAAAATATCGATATCGAATACTTGTTGAATAAATTTTTGTGTGTATTTTGTTAGTTTCGGCCACAAATGAAGAAGGCATTCTCTTGGATATTACTAGTATTACTGATGCCAATAATATCCAAGAGAATGCCCTTAAGAAACCTTCCTTTTTGTCCAAAAACAAAAAAGTATTCATAAAAATATCGTCAAAATGTATTCAATATCGATATTTCGACAACGCTAATTGGCAGTAACAGTGCCTCCAGAATTTTTACAGCCGGTGCTAGCAAAGTGATCGGTCTGTAGGAAGTGCCTAAGTCGGATCGCTTGCCAGGCTTGGGCACAGTCTTTTGCTATTGGTGGGGGAACGTGATCTCAACAATATCATTAGAAAGTGAGGGCACACATGACGTGACCGGTCTGCTAAAAATTAGTTGTCTCCTTATCTCATTTGCGAGTCTTTGTTAATAAACTAGGCTGTGAGTTGATAACACAAGTTTACAAAAAAAGGCCAACTTTTGCAACAGAGAAATTAGCAACCGTTCCTTATGTATTTTTGGCCGCTGAACTCAAATAAATTGTCCCTTTTTTTCCAGCACGTCAGGTTTACGAGATATTCGCATAAACGTGTGTTTAGCGATGTATCTTTACATTTGTTGGTCCTGTGGCCACATTAAGTGTCCTATTCCAACAAAATTCGTTTTAATGTGAGCTGCATTGAATAACTTTACAGAAAAACCAAACACGATGTTTTGATTTTGTTGATAAGGTGTGGTTATTTTTTGATAAAATCGATTTTTCCCAAGTTTAAAAAGTTCTGAAAAATTTTCTGCTGATATTTAAAAATAGTTCCTTTGTTTCTTCTTATTTTACATATTTTCAGGTTTTTTCGATATCACCGCGATTTTGAAAGTTGTGGCACAACGCAGTTTTTGATTTATGTTGGGCTATACGGGGTTTTTAACTTGGACTTTGTCGTTCCTATGTAGACTTTGTTGCAAATATCGTCTTTAGATCCTTCGCATGGTATCTTGTAGATGACATTCTTGACATCCGCTTTGAAATTTTTGGTATTACTTAGGTTCCTGTAATATTACCCAAATTTTTTATCCGATTCTATGGCTGTCAGATATATTTTTCTCGCTGATATTTATTCTTCGCGCCTGCTAATCCTCTTTTCCCAAATATTTTTTACCAAATGGTAAATAAAATGTTAAAAAAGTAAGGGGAATGATATAAAAATAATTTGTTAAAAAAGAAAAAAGAAATTATGGGTTTTAGTAAAAAACATGGGGGGGGGGTGGTAGAATTAAAAAAATTCATGTTGTCTCCTCAAAGTATTCCCCCGATACAATACTCTTCCCTTCCATTCCCTTAAGCACTTCTGATAGTCCAAATTTGGTTCTTCCAGCGATGTAGTCTTTATCTCCTTATTCTTTCCGTCCTTTCATAGGTCTCTTCAGTTTTAGGAACAAAAAATAGAGGAAAGCTAACTTCGGCTCGACCGAAGTTTATATACCCTTGGAGAATGATATATTTCTGCCAGTTTTTTATATGGCAGCTATACGATATATTCATCCGATTTTGATCAAACTCTCTAAAATTGTGTTGATCATATCAACATATTCATATTTATAACTGAAACGTACAAACACGCTACCATTGAAAACAAAAAAGTTTTTCTCACTAAAACTATTTTTTCGACCGATCATTCCTATGGCAGCTATATGCTATAGTCTTCCGATTTGGATCTGACTTGACAGAATTATGTGTTAGCATATCATATTAATCAGTAACGAGTTTGGGAGCGATAGCATAAAAAACAAAAAAGTTTTTCATACTAAAACTTTTTTTCTGATCTATCCTTTGTATGGCAGCTATACTATATAGTTGCCCGATTTGCATAAAACTTGCTGAAATTATGTGAAAACATAAAAAACTCATAAATACGAGGGTTGGGAGCGATAGCATTGAAAACAAAAAAGTTTTTCATACTAAAACTTTTTTTCAGATCTGTATTTTGTATGGCAGCTATACTATATAGTGGCCCGATTTGCATAAAACTTGCTGAAATTATGTGAAAACATAAAAAACTTATAAATACGAGGTTTGGTAGCGATAGCATTGAAAACAAAAAGTTTTTCTCACTAAAACTACTTTTTCAACCGATCGTTCCTATGGCAGCTATATGCTATAGTCATCCGATCCGGCCGATTCCGACAAATGTGCAGCGTATTTATACCAAAAGACTTCGTGCAAAGTCTGGTTGAGATAGCTTTAAAACTGACGGAGGAGATAGCATAGAAACAGACGGACAGACGGACGGACGGACAGACGGACATGGCTATATCAACTCAGCTCGTCATGCTGATCAAGAATATATATAGTTTATGTGGTCGGAGATGCTTCCTTCTATGCGTTACTAAGAGTTGCTGGCATTAAACGTGGATGACTTTGCTCAAGCCATTGAGGAATTGGGCGCACGCATTCGCTTGTTGTTGCAGACACCAACTGACAAGATGATCACACAGATTGGTGTGGAGTTTTTCTACCATTTGATTGAGAATCTTAACGATGTGACCATGAAGTTTCAGCCCACACACGATCTGTATTTACAAGTGCTCGAGGAGCTGGGTGTAGGTATAAGCCAGGCAATTTTCAAGTTTTGATTTAATGATTTGTGTGTTTTTTTGCAGATCTACATTCACGCCGAACAGGCTGCTCAGGGATTAGCTGTGCTACGACTCGCTCTCAAGCGCCCCGATCTTCTAGAGCTTTTGGCTGGCGTCTTTGTGCCATGCCGAACAGATGCGGAATTCTTTCTGCCCATGTACCAATTCCTCATCGATTCCTATTTGAAACGCTGCGATACCAAAATCCTTTTTGTATTGCTCTCCAAATTTGATTTCCTCAGCTGGCTTGAAGCGTTTCAGCCAAAACTTTGCGATATAAATCGCCTGCTACTGCTGGTGCTGCAGGGCTTGGAGTCCTGGTCACAGCCGGATAGCACTTTGCTTCAGGATCAATTGCGCCGCCAGTTGGTGCACATTTTTGGTTACGATTTCCCCCAACACTTTGGCGAGGTGATGCAGTTGGTGCTGGATCGAGTCTCTGATCAAAAACTGATGCCGTTGGTATTGATCGATCTGCTGAATGCCTTGCTGGCACGTTCCAATTGCAATCTGTTGGCCCTGGACCAGAACGAGGAGCGGCTACATGAGTTGTGCTTTGAATTTGCACGTAGCCAGAAATTGTTTACCCTGAAAGCATCGACTGATACGTTGTTACTGCTGGCCAGGCATTTCCAAAAGGAGCGACTTCATCATGGTCTGCATGGATTGTATCCCAAGCATAAGGATTATTGCCCGGCTTTAGTCATATGGTTCACCTGCTTTGGACATGTGCTGCTATCCACGGCCATATGTAGCTATCAGGAGCTTTTGGCTGATCAGAGTGAGTAGTCAAAACTGGAGATTTTACCTTTTAATTCACACAAGATTAACTTGTCTAGTCAGCGACATTGTCTTTGGCTCCTTGGTGGAAACGTATGCTCCTTGGCTTATACCCTACACCGAGCACAGTGGGGTGGGTGAAGTATCCCACTGGATACGCCAGTTAACACCTGGGCAAAGCAAAATGCTTTTACCCTGGAGTGAGCCGCATATGGGCAGTAGCAAGCTCATGATCCGATCCTTTATGGCCACTATACTTCATGTGGTGCACTATCTGCCGTCTTCCAACAGAATGCTGGAGCATATATTCGCCTGGTATATACATCATTTCGCACATCCCAATATGGCTAGCCATGTGTTGGCCCCCATACACGAGGGCTTGGCCCAGCTGCCCTGGGAACGCTTTCTACCGCCGGCCCAGCACATAGAGCTACTCTACGATAGCCTCCAGCAGTATGTGCCCGAATCACACGCCATGCTAGGTCACATCTTTATAAGAATAGATTGGAGCAAATGGTTCTCAATGATGCCACAACCGGTGGCCCTTCTGTCGCGTCTCTTTGGCATCTTTGTGAAAATGCCCTTTGAGCCCAACATTCACATACATCCGAACACCAGCAAAATCCTGGAAGAAGCCATACATTATCCCTGGCATTTGGTGGAGTACAGTGAGTTGGAGAAACTGCTCACTTGGTTTGTGGCCAGTGTAGAGCCGGCTATTGTCCTTAAACTACCCAACGAGAGCAACTATGCGGATCGTGCTGTCTTGGAGTAAGTTCAAATTGAATTCAAAGGACTTTCTGTCTCATCTGATACTTTTCCAGCCTGCTCCGACTAGCCTGCGCCCTGCTGCCAGAGCGTAGTGGCCAGGGTACAGTGGTACAGGCCACGGCCAAACGTATGCTCTACACGCGTTCCCTGGTTCGTCTGCAGCGCACCTGCGGAGCCAAACACAAAAAACTGCTGTCCACTAAAGAGGGCGAGCGGGCCTTTACCGATGCTTTTCTCGAGCTGCTGCAAAGCATCGACCGGGCCATTGGCTGTAGCAATGATCAACGCACTCCAGAGGAGTTGCGTCGGGAAGCTCTTAATCTAATGCTCGAACTGGTGGCGCCCACACAAACGCAGAGTGAAGAAATCTCAAAGTAAGCTTTAACTTGTGGAGGGAACACTTTTTATCCATTTTCCCTTTTTCAGTCTCCATATTCAGACTTTGGTACTTTGGCAGCAAACGTGTGCACCGGGCAATCTGGTCATGTGTGCAGCTCTGCCCGCCATTGGTCATCTGAACACTTACATCGCTTGTATTTACACGCTGATGGAGGCCAGCATTGAAAGTTACTTTCGGAGCTCGCCGGAGGGTGCTCCCTGGCATGCGCCCAGCTGGCAGGGTCTATTCGAGGCCTTGCAAATGTCGCTGCCCAAATTGGAACTGATGCCAGTCATGCGGGGTAGCTACTACTTCTCTCTGCATGTCTTTGTGCTCTACAAGATGGAGGAAATCGAAACGGCTGGCGAAAAGGTGACCTTTTTGCAGGATCTTACACAATTGTTGGATGGTCTAAAGACCAATCCCAACACCGAACCGCGTCTGGCCCTGGTCTGGGGTCTTATCATTGCGCGTGGCTGTCAATTGCTGCAGGTAACGCAGCATGTGAAGAAACCACTTTGTATGCTGGCACGTCATCTGCAGCTGGTTTCCACTAAAGCCGAGGGCTGGAGCGATGGTTTGCTAGGTGTTATTGGTCTCAAGTCGGAGGTTATTACCAATAGGTAGGTGCACACCCTCCATTTCATTTTAGCATTACCACAATCCCATCTTTGCAGGCGCAAAGTTCTGACCCGCTGCCTGGCCTGCGTGACTTTCTCCCTCTTTCCGGCTAATCGTGAACTTCGTCTGCCCAGCGAGGAGTACGAGAGCGGCATGCGTGAGCTGGCCATGTTGTTGGCCAACAAGAAGTTCACCGATGTCAAACCCCTGATAGTTCGGGCTGTCAGTCTGCTCAAAGAACAGCCAATGCCCGAGTTACGGGCCGTTCCATATTTGATTTGTCGTCTAATTAGTATCTTCTATGAGCAGAGCTACCTGACGACCATTCCAGAGGTCTGGGACTGTGACTTTAAGCTGAGAGCAAACTAAATTACATTTGAAACAGTTTGTTATGCTGGCAGGCACTTATTTTTATAAAAATCATATACATTTATCTTACATTTAGGGGAAATAAAGTGATCATTTTTTGCTATTTTTAAAATTTCAACAGATATAAATATAAAAAGGGTTTCTGCGAAATTAATTCTCTAAAAGGTAAAAAAATATGAAAGAAAGAGAAAAGAGCTAAAGGAAAGATGAAGGAAACCATTACGGGGCCAGTGCGAGGATGCATGCTGTCTCGACTGGGTGGGATTTAAGGGATATTCGAAAAGATGTTTGGTGTCATGTAAACCAAGGTACAATCGGAGAATGGGGTCGATTTTAAGTCGGAAGCGAGATTTTTGGAACACATGCGATTAAGAGATTCGATTTCTGTTTGCTTTCAATTGATTAGGCTGCCTTCACACTGTTCGACACATGATAATGTAGTACCCTTCATTTTTCCATAAAATTCCAAGGTATACTAAACCAGAGGCGGCCATCCTTAGCTCATATAAGCCGAAGTCAGTTGTGATTTTATGCAAACGCGTGCCGAAGTTATGGTTGTGTAAATCGGTGAAGACAGCATTGCAAGTAAAATGTCTATTGTCCGGAGAGAGCTCTTTGGTTCACGGCCATTTGGCCGCCTCTGTCAAGAGAGCGAGACTTACTGCGCCTACCTTGTTTAGTATACCTTGGGCGCACTAGCTATCTTGCTCTCCTGACAACTTGTTAAATTTCAGCCAGTGAGCAAACGTTGTAAGTGACGAAGCATCTCCGCAGACGAATTTTTTGTGATTTGACACCACTCAGCGGCTCAAATTGGCATTACATAATGGATTACTAATACGTTACTTCTGCCTTCAGAATGAAGGAAATAATCCCATACAATCTGCTTTACTTTGCCATGTGCATGCAGCACCTCTTAAAAACTTCGAGGGATGTGTCGCACAGCATCGATTACAACCCAGTATACTTTTACATTAGCATGGCCGCTTTGTGGACTGCTAGCTTTCGAATCCTCATTACTTTGTAATCGACAAGTGGACGAATAGCCGAACGCTTTTCGAGCTCCATTACAACTGCACCTAACAATCTAAGAAATGTAATGGACGGTGTGGATGGGCCGCCCACTAAATGATACACATAGTATGCGCTGTTTTAATGCAGGTACTTTATGGCGTAGTGTACTTTGAAATAAAAGGTATGTATATGGAGTGGTATTGCCATTGAAGTACAGCTCCATGTGCGGTATGTTAAGGTATTTTTAAAAAATTAGCCACTCCAATTTTAAAATTAATTTTTTTCACTGATGTGGAGATTGTAAAGCAAGTAGGCCAGAACAGAGCTTAGAATTCAACAAACAATTTAGAACTCGTATGCTCTGCCGGAAAGCAATTGTAATACGACTCAATATACTAAAGATGGAAAAGTATAAGGGCGGGTAACGACCCTATATGAGTGGGTAATGATGTAGTCAGTGGCGTAGCCACTGGGGATACTCACTTACAAACTTTTTTCCACGAGCGATTTAAAAAAAAAATGGCCGGCGGCGCTCTTCTTTTTTCCAATTTTACCTTGAAAGCAGGGATTAAAACCGATATGAATTTCAGTTTCGGTCAAGGCACTAAAATTGGCTTAATTCTTTTTTAAACTGTACAGTAATCCCGTATTGTATAACCTTAATCGAAATCGGCCGAATTATTCACAGCAACCAATTTGTTGACAAAATATGTTGAAAAATTTGATGCCTTTTTAGAGGATTTCCATATTTTGGGTGTGGAAATGAGTATGTGATAGAAAATCGCACTGGTCTTTTGTTAATTCTTATTGGTCTTTCCACCTCAGAAACACTGAAATAATTTTATGAATTAACCTTTTTGTAAAACTATGACCTTTGTTTTCGCTTTAAAATGTACACCGAACCGAACCATTTGATTTTTCAGATTTTGGTTCGGTTCAGCATTTTTGAAAACACACTGGTTCGGTTTACGGTTCGGTTCACGAGCGAAAAAACGCTTCGGTTCAAAACCGGATCGTTTTAGAACCGGTTTGCATCTCTGCAATTGAAGCATATGAAACTAATGTCAAAAAACCTTATAGACCTTCGCTCGTTTGCGAATGGCATCGGCTCGTTTGCGACACAAGTCCTTGTTTCTGTTTGATTTTGATAACTATCTCTCTTAGTAAGATGCATTACATTTTCGTCAGGCGTAATGCATACTTACATTATAACTCGTTACCGGATTATCGGAATCAAGAAAAATTGATATGCATTTTAAAGGTGAGATATTTCTCGAGGTAATCAGCAAGCTTTTCTTTTTTTCTATTTTTTACAGCACTTCGATGTGAAAAACGCGTTTTAGCTCAAAAAAAATCGCGGTAAATTGGTTTTAAAAAAATAGAAAGAGATAAAGGAAAAAATACAAGTTCCTTTTGTTCACTCACTCATGAAGAACAAAACACTACTTAAGTTATACATTTCTACACCCCTGTGAATTTATTAATATTACTAGCATATAACCAGTCGCACTTCGCTGCGCCTTCAACAGTATAGAACCCATATCAGCCCACATCTTAACCCCATCCCACACACTTCCCGCCCACATCTCACCCACTTCCCATCCACTTGCCACCCACTGGATGGTAATCTACATCCCACCCAATGGGTGGCACCCATTTACCCACCACATCCAACCCACATCCCATGTACTTCCCACACACTTTCAGAACAACTTACCACACACATCCCACCCACATCACGTACACTTACCACCCACTTCCACTCACTTCCAAACCAACTTACCACCCACATCCCACCCCCATACCAAAAGAAAACTAAATGAATTCTTATTTTGAAGCATACAAAACGAGTTTTAAGTCAATGGGATGAAAAATACTTATTATGCATGTTAAATTTTCGCTCCCGGGGGGTGGAATTTCCGGCATTGGAAAATCACACCTCAAATTATTTCGTATTCTCCGAGTTTCAACCCAATCGAATGCAAAATAGTTTTTTATGCAGAATTTTCCGGGAATTTCCCCGACCGTTGGGTAAAACTTTTCAACATCAGAAAATCCCATTTCAAATTATTTCTTATTCTGTCCTTACAAACCGATTTTCAAGCCAATCGGATGAAAAATTGTTTTTTTCATGCAAAATTTTCCGGCCATTTTCCTCGTGGGAGGATTTTTCAAAATCGGGAAAACATGTGTCGAATTATTTCGCGTGCTATGCTTACAAACCAAGTTTCAAGTTCCAAGTCAATCGGATGAAAACTAAAATTTTTTCCATACAAACTTTTACGACTTTTTAGGGTGGATTTGCCCAACCCCCGTCTTAGTATGCACTATCACCACAAAGGGAAACTCGTGTCCAAATTTCAACTTTCTATCTCTTACCGTTTACGCTGTGCGATGATTGCCAATCAGTCTGTCAGTCACAGAGATTATCTAATGGACCAAAGATTTGTGATTTATTTTCATTTCGTGGGCAGCTTATATTATTCTATGCCGAATTAAGAATTTTCTCTTTATTTCACTAGCCAAAAGGCAAAACGTTTGAATTCGAAATGTTACCCCAAAAATAAACGTCCGGAGCTTTTCCACCCTTAAAGGTGAAATTATCCGAAACTCCTGTCCAAACTACAACCTTTTATCTCTGCATAGATTGCAAATCAGTAGTCAGTCAGCGAAGCAGTGAGGACAAACCCTTTTATATATAGAGACTAAAATTTGGTTTAATAATTCGAGAACGTGCATACTTGAAGCTATTTGTTTAAGCGTAGTTACAATAACAAACTCGAAATCGATATGGATGAGCTCTCGCATTCACCACATACCGATAATGGGCATCCGTGTATAAACTAATATATAATAATCAGAACGTTACAAATGCAAACAGTAAACATAAACATAGAACTATAGTAGGCGAAGTAGAAGAGATAACAAATGGCATAATGCTACACACATATATATATTTAAATAACACTTGGCATCCAGGCTTGGTAGTCAGTCTTCCAGCGCAAAATTTGACAACTGCAGATGCTGCAGATTGTTACGAGCATCAAAGTAGCCCGTATCGGTGGGATTCTCGGGCGTGGGCACAAACGGCGGTTCCATGTGCCCAATATTTTCCCAATCGATGCTGGCAAAGTGCCGCATTTGTTGCACCTCCTTGGCAGCGGGACGCTCAGCGGGATCCATGGTCAACAGAAGTTCCACCGCCTCCACGGCATCGGCGGACAAGGCCTCATCACCGTCGGGCCATTCAATATCTAAATGGAATAGATGAGACATTTGCAAGAAACAACAAATGCAATACTCACTCTTGTTGAGAATGTTGTCAAATACTTTTTGAGGCGTCTCATCGTTGAAGGGTGGAATACCGGTCATGAACTCATAGAAGCACACACCCAGGGCCCACCAGTCGACGGCGGGTCCATGTCCCTGCTTCAGCAACAGCTCTGGTGCCAGATAATCGGGTGTGCCCAGAATGCGTTCGTTGGACACACGTGCTCCTCGCCTCACCGACTTGGGAGTGCGAAAGGGCGTGTTGATGTTCGTATTCTTGGGGGTCTTGGGCACATTGCTAACTCCACCATGATTAATTGGTGACATGGTCGGATCGTCGGCCAGTTTAAGATGATACTGCACTCCGGAGACCTTGTCGGCGCCCATATGCTCTCGCTTTTTGTTCTCTATGGACAGTGGCAGGGCAAAGCGCGTGGCCTTTAACTTGCCCAGTAGACCACCATCGCGACGCGGTAGCTTTTGCGAAGAGACAGGCGTGGAGAAGACCACATTGGCCACCCCAGCCTCGGTGCTCAACAGATGTTGCATGGGCAACTCATCGTCGGACAGGGACCGCACCTTAAGCACTCCACGTATGGGCGAGGAGCGAGCCTTGCGCTTCTTGGGTGTGCTGCTGCCTATATTAAGGATTTCGATCTCTTGGGTCAGACCAGAGTGGGTGCTGCCGTTGCCCGAGCTAGAACCATCGGCCTCCATGCTGGACATGTTGTCGGAACGATTGACCAAGTTGATCTTACGCTTCATGCCACGCAAAAAATCGGGTCGCTTAAAATGCTTGGAGAGATTTCTAAAAGGCGAATTCATGCGTATGCCGCTAAGCTCATTGGCATTGGTCATGTTGTAGCTGCGCGAGTAGTCCGAGCAGCTGTAATCCTCCTTAGATTGGCTAAGATTCTCCGTGTGCTTGTCTATGGAAGAGGCGGTGCTTACGCTATTCAAATTCAAATGGCAGCTGGAGTTGTCGTCCCCCTTGCGACTGGATACACCAGAATCTTCTTGCATTTTCGAGTTGCGATTGCGTTGCTTGGAGGGGGAGGGATAATAAGTTGAATAGGTAAATGGAAATGTTTGAGAAAGGTGGCAAGCTTAGGTTCTTAAGGACACACAAGGACAACACACACTTTCACACGAACCTCATCTAGCGATCGCCTGCGCACCATGGAAAACTCAAACGAGGCATCGTTTGCGCTCTCCAAATTGGCCACCTGCTTGCTGTCATTATCAACAATGTGGTTGTTGTCCTGCTCGGCCATTTTGCAGCCCTTTTTGAGATTCAATTAATATACAAAATTGAGTGTTTGCAAACAGTACTCACCTGGCAAGTGGCACCCGTGTCCAGAACAAATTCTACCCGCCTTTTGTTCGGAGCTGCTGCTGCTGCTGCATCTGCTGCTAAGGGCTCTAAAGGAGGCGAACTTTTGCTTATATCAGCCGATGTGCAAGTGTAATAAGAACTTGAGGAGGTGCTGTCCAAAAGCTGAAGATGAAGTACAAGCATAAGCTATAAGTTAAACACAATTCTCGTTCAGCTTACATTGGTTGGCCCTGTGCAGGTATGAGTAATGGATACATTAACCTCTTCGGCAGAGAAGAATGGCGATACACCAGAGATTTTACTATCATTGGGTTTTTCCGCCTCGTTAAGCGATGTATCCGCCTCACTGTCCGATGATTCCATGATCAGACTATGCTTATTGATGGCCTGCAGTAAGTGAGAGGTGCCCGTTCCAGGTGGCTTCAGCATCGGTACACCTCCGTACTCTGTCAGTTTTTTCTCCGAGCCAAAGGACAGATGCGAGGTGAGCGACAGCAGTTGTCCCGGTGTGCGTGCATTAAGATTGGGAGAGCAGTTAATTAAGTCAGACATCTCCAGATCACGTCGCATATCAATTTTGCTGAGTCCAAAGTCGGTTAACTTTACATGGCCCGTGGCCGAAAGCAGCATATTGTCTGGCTTGATGTCGCGATGGACTATGCCGTGTTGATGCAAATACTGCAAGCCCATCGCCATTTCCGCCACATAGAATCGTGCCGTGGCCTCATCAAAGTAGCCAAACATGGCCAGCAGCGATTTGAGATCACCGCCCACCATGTACTCCATGACCAGATAGACATAGGACAACGATTGCAGTGAGTAGAAGAGACTCACGCAGAAGGGCGAGCGAGACAGGGCCAGGGCATTGCGCTCCGTTATCACCTGCGAGACCATATTCTTGTTGATCATCTCCGATTTGCGCATCACCTTGATGGCGTACAGTTTGTTTGCATCGTTATTTTTGTAGCCCAGGAACACCTTGCCAAAGGCACCCCGACTTATGGGCTTGATGATGACGAAATCTTTAATTGTGGGCAGCTGCAAGATAAAAAAAAGGTAACTGTGCTTGAAGAGATTTACTAACTGTACATGCATGTGACACACGTTTACCTTGGCATTGTGCGATTGATTCTCCGGTTTGGTGGTTAGGATATTGATTTTATCCAACAATTGTTCGCTATCGATAAGCGAGTTGATCTTCTTGGGAGTTTTATAGTCAATTTGCTGCTCGGACTGCGCTGTCGTCTCAGCGTTTTCCATGTTATCTCGTAAAGAGTTGTATTGTTTTTTTGTGGTCTCTTACGATTTCCCGCCGAAAAATTTACAAATAGCTAATTTTCTAATAGAAAATTATTAATGCTGGCAACTTTATATGTTAAATGTTTTTGCTTTAATCATTTGTTGCAATTTTTCAAAAATACCATTTAAACAGTGCAGCGCGTCGATAGATTTTTGTTATAAATTTGTTGCTCACATGCGACCAGGGATGGGCTGATGTTAATGGCGGCTAAAAATGTCGTGCTGTTAGTGATGGGAGTTAAGACGAAAGCGATATTAGGACGGCGCAACGCAAACATACAGTCTTGTTTTACGGTTTTTCGATCAAAATTTCTGTATTTTAAGTTTTAAAATTTTCTACAAATTTAACTAATTTCTTGATGCCTGTAAACGTTTTGTACTATTTCATAGATTTTAATCAAATATTGTGAGCTATTTATATAATAGATCAGCCTACGTGGGCCAGAAGAAAATTGAATTAATTGAATTATTATTTTCCAAACTATTATTTCAGAAAAAATATATATCTCGAAGTGATTGTTTTAGTGACCTTTTTGATTGAAAATCATAGAACTTTTTAGGCAGGCACTAGGTCAATAAGTTATGGATATTGTCCAACTTTTCTAAAACAAGACACGCACAATACAACAAAGGAGGCTAACAGTATTACGCTATTTCATGAATACCAATTCAATCTTCAGCTGTCTGCGCCTATAATATTATATTATAAAGAATTGTGTCGTGCTATAGGCAAACATACAAATAAATTGCTAAAAAATAAAATTAAAAATAAATTTCTTAACATCAAAACTTAATTAAACTATTGATTTTGAGATTTAAAACCAACGAGGTTCCGTTTACAAAATCTGTATTTAGGGTTCGACCTGGATCGGTTCAAAATCGGCTAACAGTCCAACTATAACACTGTAAAAAGTTGATCGGTTCGAGACCTCAAATTTCTGTAATTGTATGATGGAAGTATAAAAACTAGAGATGCACCCGTGACATGAACTTGAATGTGTTACGGTGAGTCACCACGAGATCGTGAGCAAACACTTAGTTTCGTGCGTGAGCATTAGACCGTACGTGCCTTATATGAAAAATAGTTTTTTGTCTAGTTCTTTGCGCAACATGGCTCAAAAAATTCTGAATATTTTATAGAAAATTTATCAAAAATCCAAAATCAGATATATAGAGGTTTGATGGCCTCGAGAAGGCTTTTTAAGTTCCAATTTCCCCCTTAATTTTGTTTTTGAGTTGCTAGAAACGTTATAGTAGGCTGACAAAAATTTTGTGAAAATTGTAAAAAAAAAATTTCAACATGTCGTACAATTGATTCAGCAACACAATGGGACGGCACCAAATTGATGATTATTGCTGATTATGGCATATCCTTATTGCCTTCAAACTACACAAATATGTATTGTAAAGGAAAAATATGAATGGCATATTCAACTATGCACTTGTAGAATATATAAACAGTGTGTTTACTAAAAATTTATTTATAAAAAAAAAATGTTAAGGTTCTACCGAGAATTGAACTTGGTTCGCCGGATTCAAAATCCAGAGTGCTTATCACAACACCATTGAACATATAATTTATCGTGAAATATTTAATTTATTTGTTCGACACTTTTGTAAAAGGTTTTTGTCTACATTGACAATTCAAAGACAAAGCCTTCTCGAGGCCATCAAACCTCAATATATCTGATTTTGGATTTAGGATAAATTTCCTATAAAATAAAGAGAATTTTTTGAGCCTTGTTGTGCAAAGATCGTCACATGTTGAAAATCGTATGGAGAAATGTCCGGTCTAGTGAGCATTAGTGATCTGTGCTCGTTATTCAGAAATAACATTTCCTTCAGTTCTTGAATTGGCAAAAAATTATGTATCATTTCTTTGATGAAAATATGCAATTAGTCAAGTGCTAAGACACGTGAGTTGCTTGACTTTTAATAAATATTTATTCTCGTGTTCGTCTCATATATGCTCCTCTCTAGCATACGATTTATAATGTTGAGGTTTTATCGATAAACTCTGGAGCAAAATTTTGGCCGCACCTTGTATTCTGCGAGGACGCATACAAACCGTTATGTTTCATTTTCGTTGATTTTGGACGCACAATTTAATTTTTTCTTATTCTGTATCTGCGCACACTTGGTTGAGTAACTATTTGTAATTTCGTTAATATGCCAAGGGGGGCAGTGTTGTCAGATGTCGAGAAAAGCCAAATTCTGTCGCTCAAAAATGAGAATTTCTCATTTCGTGAAATTGCCAGAAAAATTGGTCGCTCCGACAAAGTTGTGCGAAATTTTTGGAAAAACCAAAATGAATATGGAAATAAACAACCGGAGGACGTAAGCCGAAGATAAGTCAGCGTAACGAGCGCCGTTTAGTGACTGCTGCAAGTAATTCCTTAAAGACCGCTAAAGAGTTAGCGGCTGAATGTGGCCTAAAAGTGTCTCGCTGGACCGTTGCACGGGTTTTAAAGAAAAATGAAAACATTGAGCCACAAAAATTGAAGGTGGCAGCAAGTTTTCTGGACCGCCATAAAGAAGCCCGGATGAAATTCGCCAGAGCTAACATGGCAACTGACTGGACAAAGGTAAAAAGTTTTTATAGAGCTCAGCAAATACTAATTTATGTTTCTAGATCATTTTTTCCAATGAGAAAAAGTTCAATTTGGACGGTCCTGATGGAGGAGGATCATTGATGGTTTGGGGTGCGTTCTGCGAGTCTGGATGCTTGGAGCTGGCATTTCCAAGCACTCATATGGACTCCAGGGACTACGTGGACATTTTGCAAATGAATTTATTGCCTTTTCTTCACGGTCAAAGGCGTCAGAAGTTTATTTTCCAACAGGACAACGCCAGCAGTGAGACGCGTTCTTGGCTTGAGGGCAATAATGTTCGGTATTTGGAGTGGCCCGCTTGCTCCCCGGACCTGAATCCGATGGAAAACCTGTGGGCTTTGCTGGTCCGCAGGATTTATGCTCAAAACACTAAGTACAACAGCACTCAGGAGCTCAAATTGGCAGTCATTAAGGAATGGGAAAAACTGTCCCTTAGTGATTTAAAAAAACTCGTAGACAGTATGCCGAATATGATTTATGAGCTAATAAGTGCTAAAGGAGATTACTTTCATTATTACAGTGAATAAAAATATATTAATTAGTTAACATTTTTATAAAGTTTATTTATTTTTTGCACCTAATTTTAACGCTGAGAGTGTTGATGTTTTGTTCATTTGTTTTCTCTCATTTTTAGCGCTCTTTCAAACGGTAATTGCAAAGTTTTTCTAGCTCCACTGTTTCTATATGGAAAAAACCAGGTGCGGTTGTGAAATCCCAAATAATTGCCATTAAGTCCAAATTAAAGCCATCATCAAAAATAAATGACAAAATGAGTGGAAATATTTAAATATACTGCAAACAGACCTACGCACAGTGGGCGAAATAACCAATTTAGCGATGTCCAAAGTAAATAAGGTAATCGCAATCTGTTTCTTAAAGGTAGAAATAAAAGCAATAAAAAGTTTCAAAAACATTGTACACTCTTCTTAAGTTGGAATAAAATAGACAAAAATATGTCAATAATTTTCCTATACTCTGTACTAGAGGGTGTACCTGTGACGTTAATTTGAACGTATCAAGGTGAGTTGCTTTCCTTATCATTAATAAAGAAATCCGTTTAAAAATTACTCAAAAAATTAGTTGCAAATCGGTTAGAACCCCATTCTTTGCATTACATTGCCTTGTTTTTTCAGAATACAAAAAACATTCTTTTAATAAATGTCTAGCAATCTTGCCATCAGCAGTATTGTTCAGATCGATTATGAAGAGCTAAACTCTTCAAATATTTTATAGATACATATACAAGTGTATGAAATTTAAAAAGATATATTTATAGTGATAATATACGGCGCGATTCGGGATCGTGGGTGTAAAAATTAGATGATACTGTTTGCCAATGCTGGGTAATAATCGTGGCATCGTACGAGTATAATCACCAGCTTACAATGTTTGGTTGGAAAATATTATATGAATTTAGGGATAAAAATGATAATTTTCCAATATAGCGAAGAAGTTGCGTTGTTGATTTTGCACATAGCGATGGCCCCGCATGTAGGCAATCAAACATAGTACTAACCAATGCAAAGAAAAGGGGCACATTAACGGATCGGAAATCGAGAGAGTTAAATTCTTTAAGTACCTGGGGGTAAAGATATCTTCAAATATGTCTCTCAGCAACCATTTGCAACAGAAGTATCGCGATGCCATCAGAGCCCTCAACAGCACCTGGAAAACCCTACTACATCGCAAATGTTACTGCTTGCATTAAATACAGGATGTTCCAGGCTACCTCCAGTTCAATCCTAATATACGCATCCCAGGTGTGGGGGTTCAAAGAATATGATGATGTGGAGAAGCTACTACGTTTCTATTTAAAAAAGATGTACAGGTGGCCTCTCTACTGCCAAAATTAAACACACACTTTGCATATATGAGGAAAATAATTTCTTTGCCTGATACCCGTTTGGTAAAAACCATTGCCAAGGATTTACAGTCAAAAAGAGCCCAGTGTTTTGAAGCCTGGAACAGGCTTGCGGAGAAACACGGTGCATCAGCAACTCTGATTCGTGGGAAGAGGCACATTCACAAATTGTGGAGGAAGTCAGCAACAGCTGTATGGTAAAACATATTCGACAGGCAAGAGCGAGCGAACACAGGGTGATCTACAGGCAACGAACTATTTCTTAGGAGAAAGAAACTATTCTAATTCCGGAATATTCAGAGCAAGATGCGAAACGCTAGATCTGAAAAAAAATGCTAGAGCACGGAACTTCTTTCCATGGCGCAACCTTAATGTGAAGAAGGACACGGGCCAGTTCTTAACGCAGCAGTTGCAATTATACATTCTGATGGGACACCCTACACCATTATATTAAAGATGCGTCAACATGGGTCTGGTACCTACATTCATTTAAGCGAGCATCTAAGCCCATTTGCAGCTAGGTAATGAGTTTTCTCATACCATACATGTGCAGTGCTGGTTACTCGTGCCAGGTCTCTGCCTTTCAGTGTCATTTTTTAAGGTTTAAAAATTAAATTACTACAACTTCTCGTTCTTATATTTACAACGTTTTTTTAATCGATGAGGTAATCGGTTAAAATAAATTTATCTAAGCCCCGGTAAAAATTTTTGACAACGGATTATCAGATAAACAAGGCGGGGTTTTGTTCGAAACTGATAATTCTGGTGTACGCAGGACCTGTTTGGATCGGTCAGCAAACGGCAAGGTTATGGGGTTTCAAGTCAAAATTTCAATCCTCACTTTTTTACCTCTATTGGTCTAGCTCCGTTATTTTTTGACCGATGTCACACCAGAATGGTGGGTAAAAGGTAAAACCTGGCTATACAGCTCAACGGGGTGACAAACTTCTGCTGAATGGTGCAGTATAGATATTTAAAAAAGTGAACTTGAAAATCGGTTAACATTTACTCTTTAAATTTTTAGTATTTAATGGTTTCCGAACTATTGCCAGTTTTCGACAACTGTTTTCGATGATATAAAATATTTTTGATAGATTTCAAGCAGTGACTTCCTGACTTTCTTCAGGACTTATCGCCCAGAGCTGATTTTGGGCGATAAGTCATTTTCCTTCGGACTATCCCAAATTGGGGGATATTCCATTTTTCTCGGTTGTCGCCCAGTCTTGACATGTGGGATTTGGCGATAGTCGTTTAAAAATCGGACACAACCCCAAAAAAATTGTTGGTCGTGTGACCGGGCGATAAATAATTAGATGGATCTACATAAGCTTACAACAATACATAGAGACAAATAAAGAGGTCTTCTCTTTGCATTTGATATGATTCTGAAGTATTTTGGAAGGCTGGGAGTTCAAAATTTGAATATCTTGTCGTTCTGCAGTATGGGCGGATATACTCATGTTTTTGCTATTTTTAAAGAAGAGTTCCCAATAATTTGGCATCTGGACAATAAACGTTTAACTTTCTATCTTTCAAAAGAAGACACTGTAACCAACTTCCGATCCCACTGACACATTTATGTATGGTAGTGTGGTGTGGTGATTCCTGGGAAACGTACATTCTCAAAAAAAGCATAGTACTTTAAAGGTGGCCGTCCTGGCCCAGTGGTTAGTCATGCTGGACTGCTGGGCCGGAGGTCATTGGGTTCGATCCCGCCTCTGAACATCTAATAATAAATTTTTTCTTTCTTTAGAAACTAAACTTTTACCCTTTTGATCGCTTTAACAACATGGTGGCATGGCTAATGAAGTAACTAGCCCATGAAAAAAATACAATTTCTCAAACTTTGCCGTTCGGATCCGGCGTTAAACTGTAAGTTACGCTATTATGTGCGAAAATTTAAACCCCACACGCCAAGAAGATTGGTAGAAGCTGGCTTGGCCCCGTTGAGGAGCTGTATAGCCAGTTTTACCTTCCTTAAGGAAAACTACTCATAATGTTCAGGGCTGAGTAAACAAAATGTTTTTCAAATTCAAGCAAAGAAAATTGTGGGAAAATGTATACCGGAGGTCTTATGAAATATGTGCTATGAACTATTTTTCGATGGGTTAACACCCCGGATGTTCTTATATGTACGTGAGAAGTATCCCTAAATATGCCTACAACTAAATAAAGATGACAAGTTTAACGGTTTTAAGCTGACTGCTTAGAAGTGCAAGTGAATCTATCATAGTTAAGTGTAGCGCAGTTTTCTTCCTCTATGATCCTAATTATTTGACTATATTTTGTCACTTCACATACAAAGTCAGTTTGGTTCCCAGTCAAATCGTTTTACGAAAATCTCGACATAATTAAGAAAAATCTTTTTTAAAACAGTTGTTGCTTGATTGTGGAGTTTAAATTTAAAGCGTTCTATTCATGGTTCAATACGATGGACCCAAAACTACACCTATAGAACTGACCCTACCCAAAGTGGTTCGGGACCGGTTTTGTCTTTCTTGTATGCGAAGTGCTGAGATATAAATCGGTACAACTGTCAATACATTTATATGTATACTTTTGAATGTTTATATAAAAACAAAACATCATTTATTAAAAAAATAATAGATATCTTAAAAGATGATCGCTTTCGCTGGGGACTTGAAGTGATCTTTTTATGATTGTTAAAAAATAATCAGTTCTGTTCTCAATCCACTTCGGTTTTCTTACTAAACGTTTCCCAGTGTGGCTTACTCTTACAAATTTAAATGAAAGGATGTGCAAAGAGGAAATCTGTGTTTTTCTAGATCAAGGCTATTGCTCACACGAATTGAATCCACATGACGTTGGGCCAACCAGTTTCAGCGAGCAATTGTGCAAGCACCAAACAAATCGGATCAGCAAATAGATTAGGTGTCTGCTCGCCTAACGAGTTCAACATTTTGAAGATATACAAAACTGGGTGGAATTGAGAACAGGCTATAACATGATTTAGATCTTGTGTAACGATTATAAAATTTCAAATTATTGTTTGTAAGTGTGAAAAATTAAACGTATATTATTGTTGTTATACAGTACCCAAATTAAGTTTGCTTGTCAAATTCGGCAAGCTCCTCCTCGTTCTCCCTCTTACCGAACATAGTGACTTAATATATTTGGTTTATTTAATATCTATCTATTCTGTATACTATAATAGATCAATGAGCCTCCCCATTCAATAAATTTTAAAAATGAAAGGAATTAAAGTCATATTACTTGGTTCGAGGTATTTTTTGCCATGGGGCACTCGACCACACCAAACAATTCTCTGCCTCCTAAATTAAGGCAATCTGAGCTTTCCTTATTTCAAACTGTCATATGGGATGATATTTGAACAGTGATATTGACTAATTAGAATAAAATACATAAAACTACTTAATACAAAGGTTACGTTTAAATATGCAACTGGATTCGCGGTAAAATATTTAAACTTTGCAAAAAATATTTATTACGGAACTTAATATTTATTTGATGTGCTAAATCTTGCACGTCAAAAACTTGGTGTCCTGAAGATGCAAAACTGGGAGAGCTCTAAACCTTTTTATTATAATGCCATGTAGCTTTGGAACAACCTACCTATTCTATTAAAACATATTAACAGTTTAATGCTGCTCTTTAACGATATAATAATAATAATATATAATTAGATTTTTCCAACTCGAACCCTTTTGAAGCTAAGATCTAAGAAAAAAAAAAACGTGTTAAAATATAATCAGGGGTGTCCTGAAATCTCTATAGATGTTCGTATAAACGATTGCACTTCGAAACTAAATTGGGACTACTTTATTTGAGAAGTGTCAAAAATCAGACCGCCTACTAGATTATGTAGGAGGAAAACCGTACTCATCAAATCTAGCTGGCTTTAGCAGGCGGTTTCAAATCGCCTAACTTTTTCATCTAATCTAGTAGCCGGGCATATTTAAGCC
>JAEIFU010002000.1:0-52949 GCA_018904235.1 Lordiphosa stackelbergi
AATTTTTCTGGTTTCAAACTTTGATTTTATCAATATGCATGCCATATTGTACCAAAATAAATTAAACTAATGTACCGAGAAATGTGGGAACAGTTTTTGTATGTAATTATTGAACCTCCCTACGTAACCTCCACACACAATCACAAACACAAATATGCTAAAGCAAAAGATCTGCCCAGCTTGGGGGTACAGACTAGTTTGCTTAAGCACATGCTATCATTTATTAGAGATCATTCAAACCGAAGAGAAGTCTGTGCTAGTCAAAATAACAAAACTCGTGTCAAACTCAAGCCACCTTATAGTGCTCATTGTATTTCTAAATTACAAGGCGATTGTCTTGCAGACGGCTGTGCAGTTAAAAGTGAAGTGCTAAATCAAATTAAAGGTACGTATCAGTGTCAGTGCAGTTTCGATATTTTAAAGAATATCCATTTCAGGTGTGAGCAGGCCTTAGGTTAAGGGCTCAAGCCTCTACCGAAGTAGGCAAGCACTATAATTGGACTTTGCCCCTCCACACACATCATTACATCCCCAACCGTACCTCACGCATCTTTGGCACCGCTAGCCTTACTCACGTGGCAAGCGGACAACCTGCTCCACCTATATTGGTAACTGCCCCACTCAATCGGAGATTTTCTTCCCATGGAGGAACCATCTAAGTGTCTGCATATATATCAACATACAGAGAGACAATAAGTACAATCTAAAATCCAATTTGCATGCACCTCAGCAAGTGCAGCCATAGCGATCCTAAAAATGATCATGCACCAAAGCTAGTGTGAATGATCAGCAGCAAAGAATTTCCGATTTTGTTTCCCCCACAAATTTCAAGTTCACGGTCATGATGATGACGTTCATATCATAATCATTAAGTTGTTCTTTTGTTTTGAGCTAATTGAGTATCGGTAAGCGCTCAGCTGCTTCGCTTTGATGGTGTCTTGCACAAGCTGTTACATCTGTAAAAGAAATGCGGTTGCTGCGGATATAATTTTTAAACTTCTAAACTATTTTCTACTGATTAGTTAACTTAGAGATATTCAATATTAACAATTTGCAGTAAAGATGTGAGTCGGTATGTTGCTTCTTTCAAGTTTGGATATTCTTATATTTTGCACCTCATCGCCATCTTGGCCCCCAGTGATCACATCGGCATATTAGTAGGTGAAAATTAAGCTGTAAGTAATTTGGTAATTTTAAATCCTTACATTGAGTTTTGTAGTGTGAATGTGGGAACACACAAATAGTTAAATTAAGAAATCTGTAATGAAGTACTACGAATAACTGGGATTATAAGCAACTGAATTACAGTAAATTAAAATGAAATAATTCCACTTTCTTGGGTCCCCAGGGTGTAGTTATGGACTGAGGGTTCCTATGGCAGCTATATGCTAAAGTCATCCGATTTGAATCAAACTTGACAGAATTGTGTGGTAGTATATAATATTGATCTGTACAAAGCGATTGGGAGCGATAGCATTGGAAACAAAAAAGTTTTTCTCACTAAGACTTTTTTTCAGACCAATCTTTTGTATGGCAGCTATATTATATAGTTATCCGATTTTTATAAATCTCCGTGAAATTATGTGAAATCATAGAAAACTTATAAATACGAGGGTTAGGAGCGATAGCATTGAAAACAAAAAAGTTTTTCTAACTAAAACTGTTAATTTAACCGTTCGTTCCTATGGCAGCTATATGCTATAGTCATCCGCTCCGGCCGGTTCCGACAAATGTGCAGCGTATTTGTACCAAAAGACTTCGTGCACAGTGTGGTTGAGTTAGCTTTAAAACTTACGGAGTAGATAGCATAGATACAGACGGACAGACGGACGGACAGACGGACATGGCTATATCAACTCAGCTCGTCTTGCTGATCAAGAATATATATACTTTATGTCGTCGGAGATGCTTCCTTCTGTGCGTTACAAACAGCCGGACAATTTCAATATACCCTCTCCAAGGCTATAAAAACACAGAACAACTGAAAAAATGTTCTTCCATGTTCTATAGATTAACTTAAGTCGAAAATTGAGACCATCTAAAAAAATGTTTTTTCCCAAACTGCGGAATGCGATATGCTCCGGTCCTTCTTCATGGTCGAGCCGTGGGACAACCGCTTAAATATCTGCCGCATTAGAGTAGACCCTCGGAAAAGTAATTGGACCAGTAGTGTACACCGCGGACTTGCCGGTTCCAAACGCGCCAGAACACACTCAAAGCCACTTTTTCTGATGACACAGCCTTACTGGCTTTTATCCGACCTAGACCTGAGCTATCTGCCTCTGAGGCACTGCCTGTTACATCTCCATTCGCTTGCTTCCTGGAATATGCGTAACTCCACCATCAAGAGAGACCACAACTCTTTTCAAAAATGAGCTGGCGACAAACAAGATACGGGCTCGTAGGATTTTAAATTCTTTTTGTGGGAAGCCACATGATAAATAGAGCAATAATCCACTGTCACGTAAGAGTTGTACAATTCTTATACTCTATATCAGATATCTTACTAGGGCTGTGAACTTAAAATTATTATTCATGCTTATTGGGCGAACATTTTGATTCTATCCTAGGTTCAGTCCATGCTTTTCTGTAATGAACAAATCAATTTTGTTCAATAACACTGTGCAACAGTCAAAAAAACTACCAAGCACCACTATGCGGAATCGATAGTGCTACCCGAACTAAGTAAATCCCTATCAGCGTTTGGCTAGATTGGAAGCACCAAAAAAAGGTGTCATTAGTTTTGGGCAAACAGCTTATTCAGTTTTAGTGATATTTAGCTGCAAACTGTCTTCGACAAAAAATATTTACGCTAATTTGATCTCAACTTGTTAAAATTACTAGCTGTTAAAATATTTTATACAGTCTCAATTGGCAACCTTTTTGCTGATTATTACAGAATTACAGAATTTTCGAAAAATTATCAAAAAATCATTTTTTCTTAAATCATGGATAACAACAAGTAAAATGAGTTGCTAAAAGCTCAAAAAAACTTAATTGGCTGCTATTTTGGTGAAAAACTTGAGTATCTAATAAACAATGACAACAAAAAAGTCAATTTTTTGGGAAATTCACACTTTTGGGGCCGCTTTGGAGGATGTAGAAGTGTTCAGATGTAAAACCTTGTTCAGCAGAGTTGTTTAGTATCACAAAAGCTTATTTTTTGCCAAAGAAAGAATGCAAAAATTTCTGATTTTTTAAAAGTTATACTCGAAAAAGTAAAAAAATAAGTTGTTGGAAAAATTTTTTAAGAAATACTACCGGAAAACATGAATTTTTTAAAAATCTCTGTATGAAGAATTTATTCTGCAGACTGTCAGCTACAACTTTGCCGAAGACAGTTTGCAGCTATCACTAAAACTGAATGAGCTGTTTGCCCAAAACTAATGACATCTTTTTTTGGTTGGCACACCCAATTTCAAAAACTTTGAGGGTCGATAAAAAAAAAGTGCTTCCAATCTAGCCAAACGCTGATTTACTCAGTTCGGGTAGCACTATCGATTCCGCAAAGTGGGGCTTGGTAGTTTTGAAAAAGTGTAATCAAAATGATATTCAGAATATAATCACTAATACAGTAAACACATTTAGGGACACACACACAAAATCACAAAAGCTTCTGTGAACTTTGCGTTGATTGTTGGTGTCAATATTTGCTGTTAAGCCGACTTTGAAATTTCCAGGCTGATATAGCAGAGCTGGCATGAGGAGGCAGCTACTGACTTGCAGTTGATGGGCAAAGACTACTGAATATAGGACCTATTATTGACTGTATATCATTTTTGTTGAGCCGAATGAAATATTTAGGTTTGGAACAGGTTCCGGTTCAGCTATTACTAAAAAATGTTTTTGTTCAAGGTTAGGTTCATAGTAAAAGAAAGTTTGAATTCGTATACGAACCGTTTTGCTGCACTGGGTTAATTGGTCCCGCCTAGATGTAGACCATGGTAATCCGACGAATTTCCGGCAAACTTCCCGATTGTTCGTTTGTACAGTTTTCTACCTGATTTTTAATTCGCGTACATCGCACATATAAGTACAGTTTAATACGACACCTTACATTTGCACGTCTCGCTTTTTATCCTAATTAAAAATTTGTCAAATTTCAGCCTGGTGTTTGCACATGAAAGCTCATACAAGAAAATACTCCCCTAATAATAACAGTTAAAAAAAAATTAAATCGCCTAAACTCCAGTTTATCAGCACTCTGTATTCTATTGCCAAATCAAATCAAAATAATATTTTTTGCTCATTTGCGCCCCCTTAAATAAGTACAATTGGAGTCCACACTTATTACTTAAAGCAAGTCATTACTCAACCAGCAAATTAGAGTTGAAGAGTCTTCCAGCAAAATTTTAAATTGTTTTTAAATACATATATATTTTCTAACCACTTTGTATTTGGTTCTTAGTTCAAAGCTGAAATCCCATTGATTTAAAAAGGCTTAAAATACCACCAGATGGGCTCTGAACAACAACAGATAATATAAACTGTACTGGAAAAGTTTGTTACGTTTATCTGCGATTCGAACTCGACACGCTGGTAGCTGCATAAGACCAATATTAAACTGTATTCATTAACTTCATGCCGTATTATGGTACAAACTAATATTTCCTTGCAGATCGCATAAATTTGACCACATGTAATTCTCAAGTTGGAATTCCGTGCATGATTAATATAAAAGGAAAACTGAAATTGGGTATTTAAATAAGTTTTTAAGTCCAACCAAAGTGCTATATAGTGACTTGATTATGCGATGTTACCCTGACTTTACTGTGAATATGAGGGGAAGATAGAATAAAAACTGCCCCAAGAGGACCTAGCTCTTTTTATGGACTCATCCATAAGGTTTATTAATACAGATGCAGTTAAAGATTAAGTTGCTTGGACACTTTGCACATGAGTAATCGGTACATGTCCGTCAAAGCTATCAGTTGTCTATCTTAGGCTCGCGAGCCTCATAAGTAACTAACCTCAATTTGTCCATATCTCGTATCCCACATTTTATTATTATTCTACTCGTAGTTTTTGTAAGGCATTCCATTACCCTGTCCCTCTCCTTAGGATAAAACTATAAAAATGTAAATTGCATGTCGGAGGCTTCTCCATATTTTTCTTCTTTCCCAAAATCCCAACTTTAGTTGTCGCCTGTCGGTTGTCTAAAACCAAGGAGGACCTTCATGACATTGACTTCTCCACACGTGGGCGCTGTCAACATTGCAATTACGAAACAATTTTCGACAGCATGTTGTACGAATTGCTAAGACTGCAAATAGAGATCGTCATTTGAAAGGCTCTGTCAACAGAAAAAGATGAAGAAACGGGCGTTTTGAGGAATAAAATTATGCAGATGGGAGACCGACAAGGATTGCAATGCCACACATTCGGCAGACGTTTTTCAACACCTTTCGCAGAACTCACGCTTCATTTGCATGTAACCATGACACAACGGTGCGACCACCAAAGCAGCCGAGTCAGAGGAAGCGGCAGGAGCAGCAGCAGCCGCCTGCTGACAGCATCAACGCCGAGTGACAACCGCAAAGTAAGACCGCATATATCAGAAATAATAATAACGACGACGACGGCGACGTTGCAAACCCAATTGAGTGCCTTTGGTGGGGCTTGGGTTGGATTTTGGGCTACACAATCGAATCGTGGCAAATATTTCCTGCGAGTGCTAACGATGCAGCTGCATATTTTGTCAACTAAAAAGGGTTTTCAGCATGTAAAATGTCGTTTTCAAAAAAAAGCTTGATAAAGCAATTGAAAGCATGGTGGGTGGTACCATGAGAAGTCATCGTTGTGTTAGATGAATGCCAAACTGTGACTAATCAATGGGAATGGGAGACTTGTGAAAAGACCTTGCAAGGTCTCAATCAAGCTGCTTCCAACAGTCACCAACTATGGTCCCCTTTGTTTCAAATGTTCATTGAGCAAAATTCTGTTCTCTTTTGTTTTGCAGTTTCTTTATGTGTTTTTTTTTTTTGTTTTCCTCTTTTATTTACTAATTATAATTTAATTTGTTTATTCCACGCTTTGGCAAATTGAATTTTCACTTTCTTTCTATGGCAGTTGTTTTTGCCATTAGCATAAGATGAACAGGGAGGGGGGGTGGGAAAGCAGGAAGTGCCAGAAGCACAAGAACCAGCAGAACAAGGAAGAGCATCAGATGTTTGGAGAATACTTTGAAATACGACAAAAATATTTATGCAAATTCAGAGAACAGATATAGAAGGAGAGAGAGAGAAAGAGAGGACGCGGAACAAAGCGAATGATTTGAAGTGCATGAAAAGAAAATTGGTCAGCTGTGAGTTGTGGAGAATTGCAGAAAAAGTCAGGAGAATTTATTAAAGTGAAAAGATTTTCCCCATACCAAATTAATTTGTGTTAGGTATTAAAAATTATCATTATTTTTCCTTTTTAATGTGAAACTAATCCTTAAAATAAAAAAATATATTTTTTAAATATAACGCTAAATGTGGATGTGTGGATATGGTCCGAGGTGGGATTGAACCAACGCCTCCCGCACAGCAGGCCATCATAAGGCATAATTCCTTGTTGAGATTTATTGTTAAGTGAAAAAAAATAAAACTCAAGCAAACAGCCATTTGATTTGAGCTCTAAGTCGCAATTCGCTAAATTTCCCCGATTTTAAGCCGAAGACGTCTGAGTCCTTGATACGCAAAGTAAAAGGCAAATGTCGCTAAATTAAGAACTGCCTCACTATTTTAACTATTTTAAATTGTTTTAATCATCATTATGTGAGCAATGGAAAAAAAAATCAAAATATAATCATTAAGGAATGAGCTTTGATTATAAAGCAAATCGGTATAGTTGCTCAGTTAGATAAGGTTAAGTTACGATAACTCAGAGCAAAATACCACTCTTTCACTTTGGCCCATTGACATGACCAGTATTAATTCGTAGGGGGTCTTCTTTATGAGACATTATACACTTAGGGAAGAGCTGGGATCTTCTAGAACTCAACTTCCGCAAAAAAAATCTTTCTTAAGACCTTTCTTTCATTCTAAAATTTCCGTAAGCCAACCCTTTTTAGTGCATTTCTTAAAATAAATTGATAGTTTTTGAGTCCGACGAACCGGACCATGTACCGAACCCCTAATATTATTGACTTCTCGAACGTGAACCCGAACCGGACCGCTTTTTCAAGAAATTAGGTTCGGTTCAACACTTATGTATTTCGTCCAACGACAGATACAGTGAAATATATAAATTGCTTGCTATCTAACCGCTCTCATTCAATAAGTTCTCCAATCCTGCGACATTTCTCTAGGTATGATTTACTATCAACGTCGATAATGAAGCGAATTTGGATCGAGCAGAGAACTTTCGAATGACAACAGCAGAGCAGAACAGGAATGCAACTATGTACATCAAAAGCATTTCTTAATGTGGACAATGACCAAGTTACCTCAATAGATTTCCTGGAGGACATAATATATGAAATTTTTTAAACCCATAAAATGTGCGAACGTTTATTAACAATTAAAGATTCATGTATTCAGAGTTCTTTAAAGAAGCTCAACCTAAAATCTATTGAATTGAAAACTGCTGATTCTCAATTACTCTCAAGTGATTTTAATTCCGCTGGCTTTTGATTTCGAGCAATTGTTCTGAAATCGTTTGTTTATTGCTAAAAAGTTCGATTAACGTTCTTTTATTATAAGCTCAGTGCCAATATTGGCTGCAGTGTTCTTAGACCTAAGTTTTTCAACATTGTTAACTTCTGCTATAAATAAATTGCAAATTGCAAATAAGAGAAGTTTATGAAAGCCATAGAAAGCAATGAACAAATATCAAATATAAAATCGGTAAATTATGTTATAGATTCCTTCGACAATTGTCCAGGACAACATACATCGACAAATGTTTCAAAATTCTTGAAAGGTCAAAAAAACGAGGATTTAAAAAATTGCCTTTACTATACTTGCTGTTCCAGCAACTCAGGTATCAGTTGAACGAGTCTTTTCAACACTTAAGTTTGATCTTTCTAATCTAAGAGCTAGTGAAGCTAGGAAGATATAATGCAGCTCATAGGAGATATAATGCTTATTACCTTAAACTTAGCAGTTCTTAAAAGTTGTAAATTTCACCTATTAAATTTGACAACAAAGTAACATTTTTGAAGTATAGAATATTTTTTAAACAAATAGGTTTTTATAAACCGAAACTATTCTTTTATGTTCAAGCATACCGAGGTTCAAACCAAAACCTTGGGTTCAGGGGTTCCGAGAACCGGTCCGCGAACCGAACCAGGCTTTACAACGGGTTCATGTACCCCAACCTTCTGTAAAATTTTAGAGGTTTGCAGCCTTGCTTCTAGGTATAGAAATTTTTTTTTTTTATTTTTTTTTTTTTTTTTCCCTTTAAATTCATTTTTTTTTTCTTTTGTTTTTTTATTTTTTTAAAATTTTTTTGAGATCGGTTAATATATAAAGGAGTTAGAGGAAATTCATCCTTGTCATTTACTTGTGGTCGGTGACTGATTTTAAAAATTATCTTGCCTTGAGATTGTGTCTAATTACATTATGTTAATAAGTTAACATTAATGTAGGTTCTCTGTTAATTAGCATTAAGGAGGCCATTACATTCGTACAGCTGAGAAAAGAGTTTATCGAATTCAGGTAGGGTCCACTTTAACTTAAACTTTCGTTAAATAATAATTCATTTTAAGAAACATATCTTAATGGGCTTAGACGTTTTGAGAGGAAATACAGAAAATCCTCGGCTTTTATATATCCTTGCAGTTGTTTATGGATATGGAAAAAATTAATAAAGAACCACAACCCTTTAATTAATGCTATACCCAGAGAACTTCCCAATTGAATCAAGAGCATTCGTTCTCAAATGTAAGTTAAGAGTGAAAATTCTTTATCCAAGAGCGAAATTCCGGATCCAAGAGTGAATTTTTGATTCCGACTTTCTTGATTCAAGAGTTTCAGTACTTGATCAAAGTAATTTTCGACGTGATGTTATAGTCTTCCCCACACTCACCATTAACCACCCAACCACTTTTTTCTAAGCTGTGATTGATTGAACTCGGGACCTCCAAAACTGACTACACGGACGCACGACAACGCGTTAGCTCACTCGACTATGAGCATAGAATAAACATAACATTAATTTTATAATCTTTGCTATCGGTCATCACCAAAACTAGTCCAAATCATACTTCAGAATAAACGCTGTTTGTATTTGTACCCATCTGGGAACGACAAACTGCGAATGTGCTCTCTCTCTCTCTTTGAGAGCGATTCCAACGCTATTCTCTCTAAGTTTGCTTCCCCTCACTCCCCTTGCCCATAACCAATTGAGAACCAAGAGCAAAAGTCTTGAAAATTTAAGAACGAATAAAATTTTTTTTAAGAGCGTTCGTACTCAAATTATTCTAATTTTCTCTTAGTGTTCAACCCATATTTTTGTGAGAGAGCAAATCTGTGAACACTTTTGCCGCCAAACTGCCAGTACATTGTTTTGCTGGTCAGCATTTATTCGATAAATCTGATCGTCACGTCTTCTTCCTCATCAGACAATGGTTTTGGTTGGACTTTTTTTCCGAACCTGAGTCTGCCATTTTGGAAACATGTTCAAGCTTGAATTCTGTTCGACCTCATATGTTTTTAGGGATTCTATATGGGACTGTTCACAAAATGTTCTAAGAAACTTGTCGTCATTGCACTTTCATATTGCATTACCGACAAGCAACTGGATCAACAATTTTTTGATAGTTTAATAAGCGAAACATAATGATAATTTGATGGTGCAAGGGTAGGCTCAAGGGTAGATGTGACATAACTCTTAGTCAAAATTAGAAGAAATTCCGAAAATGCTCACTTTTGCTTTCCCTGCTTGAGATATGCGGTGGATACTACAAATTTTTTTTTGACGATTCACGTTTTTCGTTGATTGAAAAAGTAGTACTCCGCCTCCAGTGACCATGGAGGGAGCAAATGATTTTCAAACACTCTTGTTAGGTTGGGATGTATATTCAGGGCGATCATCTACAGGATTTGTTCAAGTCCCAATGTGGAGGAAATACTATGTGCAATAACTAATGAATCCGTAGTAATGAGCATTTGCACCGAGTTCACATTTGCGTCTTTGCGTCAATGGGGAGTCGAGGTTGTTCGTTCGAGCAGCGTTGAGGTTGCCTCGCGTTGAGGACTTTCTTCTGCTGAGTTCAAGAACTTGTAGGTGGGCTCAGGCAAGCATCAATTGCCAAACAAAGAGCGTCTCAAGCTTTAGTAGGTCGTTTATGGTCCGTCTGCTAGACATTGTAAAATCGGATACATGCACTGGACTCCAGAGCAGATCTAGAGGGTTTTTTTTTTTAAGTCCAGAACCGCAGACATGAAACTTACTAGGAAAGAAAATGTATAAACAAAATAATCGTATCCTTTTCAGCCACCATTTTTAGAAGACAGTCTAACATTGCCTCCAGGGTTCAAAATATAATTTCTTTTTAAGCAAAAACATCTTGTCTAGGTCATGAACTACTCAACACTAAAAGGAAATGCATTCTTTTTCCAACCTTAAAACTATAAATAGTTATCTCTCGCCTAGAAGCCATAAAAATATCAACTCGTGGTGCAGCGGTTTTGAGTAGCAATTAAAAATCATCATGTAAACACGTGTCCCTCCCCCCACAATTCACCATACAGGCGGCAGCAGCTGCCACTTAGACAAAGGACGATGTTTGCTTGAAAGAGTTACAGTCGAACTAAGTACTTTAGCGCTTCTCCTTTGCCCAGACAATGCGGGCGGTCTCAAACGGCGTCCACAAGCCAAACAAACAATGCATCAATCAATAAAGATTTCCGCACCTAATAAGCCGCAGATGAGGGGGAAGACGAGCGGGTGGAATGCCCGGGCCATCCGTTGACGCTGCTAACCAATTAAACGCCAATAGTTGCCAGCGATGCCTTCACCAGAAAAGGTGTTAATCGAATTACGACCCTTAGCATCTCCGGCCTTCGATTGCGGCTGGGTCTGCGGCTGCACTGTTGCACTTTCAATGGCGCGTGAAGCGGGGGAAGGTCTCAGCTGCCTTCTGCTTCGTTCCCAATGTCATTGCATTTCCATATTTTCAAATTTGAATTTTCTATGTCGATGTCAACGCACGGAGTAGGACAATTGAGCCAGCAGACATCGTTTATCAGACCACACACTTTCGGGCTGTCTTTCACTGTCCCTCGCTCCTGCTCTCGCTGACTCTGTCCCGTAAGGAAAATTACACACATGTGTGGCTTTTCCAAGGAGGCAGCAACTGAAGCTGTAGAACTCGCAATGTGTCGCTTCATTTTTGGGTTGCATGCGTAAAATTTGAAACACGTTAATGTCTGGCTGCATTTTAGCAATTTTGTGGCGAGTTGTATTTTGAGGCAACGATGAAGATTCCACTGAGTGGAGCGTGGTGGTTGGGAAAATTAGTTAGAAGAGGGAAAGTGCAATTCAAATGGAACGCCCCAAGTGGGTGAGCCATTAAGAAGATGTTTTACTATATGATAATCGTTTTTGCTTAGAAAAATAATTATTTAAAATTAAAACTCTTGCAGCGGTCGCTGTGACTGCAAAGTAGCATTATCTTCCCACTTCTTGGGGTTATTCGGAGGAGTAACGGAAATCTTACAACCAAATTCCATCCCAAAACCAATACTCGGTGTCCGAGAAATCTCTGAAATTTTAACTACTAATTACTACGTACTACACAATCTCAGCTGACGCCATCTATCTATGGTGGCGCCATCTTTGTACCAACAAACGGGCTAAAGGTAACCAAGTCATATTTCATGACTTGCGAGAAAATATTTTAAATTTGCATTTTGTTATTGGAGGACTTTTAGTACATGGACCATTATCTTAAACACAAACCTTCTAACTAGATTTTCAAATAAGAAAATTAAATCACTTGATGTTCTGTGATACCTAGGGATTTTTCGAGCGTTTTACAAACCAACCGAGGCCAAAATCCCTTAAGATTTTCAGGACACCCCCCGTTAAGACGAATTCCAACTCGAAACATAACCTTAAAGTCCAGCTTGACCTAGGCTTCTAGCTTACAAACATCTTAAAGGGCAAAAATTTGCATTTCATCAATACAACTCTTCTTCGTCCTGATATTCCCCTACCCTATCCTCATTCTTTTCCTTCTCTCAACTCCTTTTTGCCCACAACTTCAACTTCATTTGCAGTTTACAAATTGCATTGGCCAGTTCAAAGCGGAGACACTGACTACAAGAGAAACGTAATGTAGAGAATCGCTAAGAGAAAGAGAGAAATCCTCTTTAATTAGTTCGCCTTTCGTTTAATGCAATCGCGAAAATATTTTTAATTTAAAACGCGTAATTCAATATCTCGCGTAATTTTATTTCCCTTACAAGCAGCTGAAGGGCAGGGCAGCGGCTCAGGATTGAAGGGACCGGGGGGGCAAGGGTAGATGTGGCACAAAGTGCTGCCAGTCATTGTCGGGCTCCAGTGTCCTGTTCAATTTTTATGTCCATTGAGTACAGGGGAAAATAAAAGTTGAAAATGCGGCGCGAAAATTTTTGCGTGCACTTCGATCGATGGTTTTCTATATATAAAATTATATATACTTTATATGCATTCGATATGTGGTGGCGTCGGCGGTGGGTCAAGCTCTCAACCAGCCAAATGACCTGCATTCCATTCAGTTTTTTTTCCCGTGTGTAAATTGACGCAGGAAATTCCGCAATGTGTCGCTCGAGAGTTCAAAGCTGCGATGATTTTCAGGTCAAGAGTTGAGCCACTTGTTGTTGTTGGTGGTGCTGTTGCTCCTTCTTTCCTTGGCTTTTTATGCTCTGGCTTTTAAGTGCCGATCAAATTTCTTGATTGAAGCTTTAAGTGCAAGACAATGTGCAGCTGGTTGTCCCTTAACAGGATACTCGAAGGCATATAAAGAAGACTGAACAACAAAAACAACAAAATTGCAAAAGTAATTGCAAAAATTGAAGCTGAATATGCAACAAATGTGGCCCCAGAGAAGGAAGGAAGTTGTCTTTTTTTGTGCTGTAATAGAAATACGAGATGGAGCCCCAAAAATAAAGGAAGTTCATTTGAAGCCTAAGTAAAAGAACAGAAGACCTAATAACATATGCTTTTTTGAGGACATGTGCAAGGATATTTGATACCTACACTTACTGTAATGGTCAAATGAAAAAATTATAAAAGGAATTGTGTTCCTCTTTTTATGTGTGAGCGCTTTTTAAGCTTTGACCAAAGGAAGCTTAAGCTAAATCATTGAAGTTTCTACGACACATTTGTGACCAAATCAATTATTATATTCTCCTTAAATAAAATATCATTGAAGCCAAACAAAGTCTTGTTAAGGGTACTTATAACCTAAAAAAAAATTTTATTTGATTAAACGTTCTATTAGGGTCTTATAAACATCCTGTAAAACTTTCAAGCAGATCCGAAAATAAGTTTTACAGAAATAATTAAAAACAATATGTTTTCCCGATTTTGTTATACGAAAAATTTTTTTATCGACGCTTGTATTTTTTAAAATTCCATGTTTTATTTATTTTTAGTTAAAAAAAACTTTAAATCAAGTTAAAAAATCATCGCACCTTTCCAAAAAAATATTGAAAAAAAAAATTTTACTTGGAAATTTTTGGAGATTTTACATTTTACCATGCCTTGTCGCACTTTGACCCAAATTTCTTGAGATGTATTTAACCGATTTTGAAAATTTTTTATTTTTTTCCGGTAAAAGCTAACACCCAAATGCCCAAATCCAATTTTTACATTTATTAAAAATAATTTTTATTACATCGAAAACAGTTGTCGAAACTTTAAATGCGATTATCCGAACCACTTTTTCCAAAATGGTTGCAAAAATTTAAAAAGTACCTTTTGACCGATTTCAAAATTGCAAAAAACCCGTAATACCCACCATTCTAGAGTGAACAAGGATATTTAATATCAGTCCAAAAATAACGGGATTACCAATACAGTGGGAAAAAAAGTCGTTTTCATTTGGACTTTGAAACTATACTCCGCCTTTATTGACCGATCCCAAATATTCACACCGATACCAATTCTTAACAAACCCCGTCCAGTTTTAAACGTCCCTAGTTTTATTTTTGTTTAACTTTGACAGATAACATCAACCGAAAACAACAACAACAAAATATCCAATTTAATTAACCTTACTATCGCAAGAAACCCTTATATCACCCTTAAAAAGACACCTGAAGGTATACAGTACCCCTAATTCTAAGGGTCCAGACTATACTGGAGCTAGACAACAACGCTGCGCTCTTTCGCAACAACAACGCAATGCGAAACAAACTTCGTGTGAGTGGCTAAAATCACACACGCGCGGCCAATTGAGCATGTGTGTTGGCCGGCCCCTGAACTATAGGCATCTCAACTGTGAAGATATATCACTTATTATATAAATATTTTACAGATAAAGACACTATACGCTTAATGGATGCCTCGAGTAATTGGCAACTTCAAAATGGTGTAATTGACCTCAGGTGTTTGTCACGACCAGGCAGCAGGGCTTAATACCGGAAACCGACCCCGTTAACCGAAATAAACCGTTTCAAAATGCGTACCGAAAACGGAACCGATACAAATTTTTTTGAGAACCGAAAACCGTTTACCGATAGTATTGGAACCGATAGCACCGGAACGAAACCGAAACTTCGGTACCTGTACAGTTTCGGATTTTTTATACACTGGAGCTAAGCATATTAAGCTTGTACAAAGCTATGTAACAGAGAGAAATCATATCCGACCCTATAAACTATATATCTTTTTTGATCAACATCAACAGTCTAGTCTAAATAGCAATGTCCGTCTTTCTGTCCGTCTGTCTGTCCGTGAACAAACAGATCTCAGTGATGATGATAGATACAGGTTTGACATTTATAGGACATATGCTTCTTCTACTTACAGGCAGATCAAGTTCTTTTTCAATGTTCGCCGCGCAACCTCCAGTCACCGCAGTTTGAAAAACGTCATTTTTCCCACTGTTTTGTATATATAGTTTGTTACTTTTAAACATATTTATTAATCAAGATAAATTATCGAGTTGCCCAAGGAACTCGGAAAAAGATCGGATTAACGATACTTAATGCAGCAGGTGCCAGGCCAGTTTACAACCCCGAACCCGGCATTCCATTTTTAAGAGAGAGAAATCTAGAGATGAGCGTATAACAAAAATATTGCACGATATCTTCGTGACTTTTTGGGTTCGATTTTTTTTGGGGTAATATCAGGTTTCAACATCAATGATTAAAATTGTTCTTTTCACGCGTGTACTTACAATTTTTGGGCGTGTACTCGCTGCGTCGCGATGCGTCGGTGTGCCGAGTACCTAAGGGCCATAAACGCAACCATCCGACGTTGAGGGCCATCAAAATTAGCTTTGCTCGCAATAACCAAAATATGACTGGAGTTGCGTTATCCAACGCTCACCGCTAATATTCAGTTTGAGGCAAAACATTTGACCTTAACTTTCTCAGCCATGTTGACGCATGAAAGGGATTATTCTTTTATACGCGTACCATACAAAATTCGCTATACGGTGGTGTCACAATGACAACTTTTTAAAAAAGTAAACTCTTACCTAGTCTGACTTGCAGCCCATTTTTGGTTGTAAATGTAAAATTGGCTATGCAGCTCCTCCAACGGGCCAAGCCAAGCTTCTCTCAATCTCTTGGCGTGTGTGCTTTCAATTTTTCGCACAAGAGAAAGGGACCTACAGTTTAACGCCGAATCCGAACGGCAAAGTTTGAGATATTGCCTTTTCATGGCAAGATTACTTCACAGCTAGCGCCAATAGCTGGTGAAGGTGACCGTACGTGTAAAAGCTATTTTTCTAAAGGAAAGAAAAAACTTTTATTATTAGATGTTCAGAGGTGGGATCGAACCCACAACCTCCCGCCCAGCAGTCCAGCACACTTACCGCTGGGCCACAGACGTAAATCGTGTGCAACTGTTGATTTCTATTTATACTCTGTACCGAGGATACACAGAGAATATAGCAAGTTTCTGCATTTGGACGCACTGCAAATTATAAACATAAACATATGCGACCTCTCTAGCAAAATCGCATTTAAAAATGTTTGAAAACATGAAAACATTCTCAGCTGGTGGTCAGAATCCTTCACAAAGTTTCCAGAATGGTATTAGATTTCAAAAGTCGTGCTTTTTGTTTCACGTATAATGAATCCGCTAAGAATGGACTCAACCACATTGAATGCAGTTATATTACTGCGAGCAAATCACAAAAATGCTATATAGTGGACGAATAAAATTCAACACGAATTACACAGGAATAAAATGATTTAGATTTATCTCAGAAGTTAATTTTTCCAGTGTTAAAAATAACTAGTATTTATACCGCTGCGTACCGGTATAATAAAGAAATAAGAAATAGGGTACCGTATCGAAACCGAAATAGAACCTTTAACCGAAACATTCATTTTGGGACGTACCGGAACCGGAACCTAAATTCGTTTCGGGATTAAGCCCTGCCTTGAATTATTACAAACACCAAAGACCTAAAATCAAAGCAGCGGACTTAGCTAAGTGAACGTAAACGATGGACTTGAAAGCCCAGAGTAAAGCCCCTTGGAAAAACTCAGACTTGTTCATTAGTTCTTTTTTTAGAGTGAGTCAACTCACTCAAATTGCTCAGTTGTTCACTTGCTTGTTAACTAACCCCAAGGCATGGTGACGATTAACGATCTTTTAAACAAATTGAAGGTCTATTAGCTGTCCGTTGTCTCTAGAAAGTTGCTAATACAGAGTTTCCATACATTGACATCAATCAGAAACGTAAAGCAAAAAACACCTGAACAGTCACTGAAGAAAAAAAACAGTCAGTGATTGGGACACACACGCTAGTTACTGACCTGGATACTAAACAGCACACAGAACTGTCTGACCATGAGGAACTGAACAGCTACCATAACAGATCACAGAACAAAAGAGACTGAACAACTCTCACTGAACAAAAATGAATAATTGAAGATGAACATGTTCACTCTTTCAATTTAGCGAACAACTTAATTTATCTCACTCACTCATGACCAACCGAACACTTCACTGATACTGACCTGGTGGGGTCCACACTCCCAACAAAAAGCCTCAATAAAATACCGTAATAAATAAATACCTCCTGCACAATTCCTAATTTTAATTTTTTCAAGAGGTATTGCACATTGTCGATACATTGACGGATGAAATTTTGAATAATGTTCCCATCAATGATTGAGCGCCAAATATTACCATACGACTGATCAACCCAATTTAAAGTGGGTAATAATTGTGAATTTAATCATTACTAAAATTGTCATATCTGCTCATCAGAATGTTAATCATTTGTATTTACTTAAAGATGCAAACTGTTTCAACCTTAAATTAAACAAAATACACGCTCTCAAGAATAGCGACCCTATTTCTTATACCAATTTTCCAAATTCTATTTCATTCGACAATTTTTATTTTCTTGCATCATAATTTGCAATGTGTCAGTTGCAAGTGGAGAATATTCGCTCAAACATTTTTGCGCACAACAGGAAATTGACTTTTCATCGACAGCAATATCGAGAAGAAGAAGAAGCAGAAAAAGTCCTATGCAAATACTTGCTGAGTACTTGCCTCATGCGGCGTTGCCACATTGGTTGAAAAAAAAAATGCCATGACAATATTTGCTACGGTTGGGAAAGCTGTCAAAAAAGCTTCAGCAACAACTTCCGTTACATGGTGTAGCCAGCCATCCCAGCCCAGCCCGGGATTGGTTGCGCCCAGCTCAAAAGTTAAGCCATTAGCGAAATGTCCTTTACTTTGCTTATAACGCAATTTTCTGCATCTTTTTTTGGTGTTGGCCTGTCCATTGTCTGTTGCTTCGTTAGCCGTAGAGTTTTGGACACACTGTTCTGTTCTTCTCCGGGTGCTGCTGGACTTGGGCGCTAAATGACAACTTCACTGTCAGCATTTTCAACTTTCGCGTTTGTTCATTTTTCGGGTGGTAAGCAAAGTTTTTATTTGGGGTGAAACCAAACTTTATGGCCACGTTAATGAAGTTAAAGGATATTTTATATTTTTTTGGTTCTGGTGTGGCAGTTTTTCAATGGGATGTAATTAGTAAATGGAAATTGGGAGTTTGAAGCGTACAAATACTAATTTTTCAATATATTTTTTATTCTATTTTCAGGTATGTTTCTGAACAGTTTCGATCACTGGTGTAAGCAATGGGGTAAGAACTAGTAAATAAGCTATGCTGAAGAACATACCTCGGCAATTTGTGGAAACTTTTCCCGAGTTCGGTCACCTTCGATAATTAGTTTTAATTAACAACATGGAAATAATAATCAGAAACACGATTTTAAGCTGATCTATACTCTAAATTTGGAAAAAAAATGTGTGTGTAAGGGGCTATCTCCGCAACGCGTGCATTGATATGATATCGATGTTACAACGTTGCCACACGATGCAGTGTCACGCGATAACTTAACGATAAGTAATTCTAGCAATAGTTCGAAAGGAGAACAGCTACTAAATAAGTAGGTAAGTTCTTCTTTTGGATAAGGAGTCTGAAAGTGACGAAATTGTTACATATACTAGTTTTGTGAATGTCATCGCAATTTTTGATACCAATATTATGCTAAGTTTATTTATTTTTTTTTTTTTTTTTTTTTTTTTTTTTTTACTACTTTTTTTTTTTTTATCCCACCCAGGTATTTTTATTTTTTTTTTTTTTTTTTTTTTTTTTTTTTTTTTTTTTTTTTTTTTTTTTTTTTTTTTTTTTTTTTTTTTTTGTTTTTTTTGTGGTGTTTTCTTTAATTTATACGTTACAATATTGTTGACCTAATATGTGTGGTTTTTCTACTTGTAATTAAGCAAACAATTCCGATTTCACTCAAACCTGTTCTAGTTAACCTAGCTATGCTTGTCTCAGTTTAAGCAAAGTTATTAAATTATATATCACAGTTTTCTTTTCGCTGGCATTAAGTCGAAACCATCCAGATCGGACGAATATATTTTACAGCTGTCATAGAAACGATTGGTTCGCATATGGATTTAAGTAAAAAAACTTTTGACTTTAATAATTTTTGACAACAACCACTGTACCACATTTGAATTACGAAAAACTGGAGTAATGCGTGTTACAAATCTAGAGGAAAACATTCGATTCTTAATTATAGTGATTTTTAGGCCAAATCTGTATGTAGGTATATTATTCTAGTCGCCCGGATCCATACAAATGTGATGACATTTTTCTTTTATAAAATTCTTCAAAATCAAAATTACGAAACCGTTTAAAATCAAGTTTGAACCGACTGGAAATCGGTTTACAAATTTTAAATGTTTCCAACCAGTTTTGCAACGTGAAAGCATCCATAGCGATATAGTTAACCTATACCACCAAATTATCAAATTGCCATTGCTCAAATAATTTCTAAAATGTGGCTGGCTGAACTCTTTTTGAAACGGTTAAAACCGCGTGCCACATCGTTCTGATCCGTGAAAATATCTAACGTTAAATTACCAAACCGAACACCAAAAGTTAAGCTCTTAGCTTAAACCATTTAAGAGACTTGGCTCTAAGCACTAACTATATTCCTCCAAAATAATTAAAACGAAAACAAAAAATATTTTGATTTCTATATTTCTTTGCATTTTAAAGGCGTATAAAAGTCGCATTCGCGACTGTGGAAATGCTCGTTTTTGATTTTCCGAAGTTAAATAATTTCTTAGATATAGCCATGAACCATTATTCAGCTGGTTTAATTTAGTTTGGAACGGAAATGTTTCAGAGGTCCGACTAACTCCGCATGATCAATCGATCAAGTTGAAAGCTTAAATAATTTCTGCGATTTGGGTTCAAACCCCTTTTAAATTTTATAACTGGTTAAAATCAGGGATGCAACCCGGTTTAAAGTCGAGCCGCTCCGGAGTGTCCGAGATTTTTAAGAAGTTCCCACTGAACCTGAACCAGAGCAGCCAATTTTTTTCCCGACCCTTAACCTGAACCGGATCAAAAAAACCTGAAAAGTGTTCAAGCTGAACCAGTTCGAAGGTAAACCGTTGCGGAGTCAAAGACTCACAAAGACACATGTGAGGCTTTGCCTGCTTTCGGTATGAATACCACCTTTGTTTCTCTCCACTTGGTGGGGATATAGTTGACCCTAAGACAGCTTACATAGATAGTGTAAAGCCAGGTCATTGTGAGCCCAATGGTTTGCTGTAGTTGGGCAGGAAAAATGTTATCTGGACCTGGTGACTTAAATGGTTCGAACGAGTCGATAGCCCATTTAATTCTGGTCTCCGTGACAATGGTTTTGTCATATTGCATAGGGAGGTCGGTTGACCTAACCTGAAGTATTTAGGTTGGTTGAGCATTCAGGAAAATGAGTGCTCAGTAGAAGATTAAGAGATTCTTCTCTTGAGTCGGTTCAGAGTCCTGGCGAGGTTGGTGAGCTAGCCAGAATTTTCCTGAGCCGTGATGCATCAGAAGTGGATTCGATATTACTGCAGTACTGCGCCCAGGAGGAGCGTTTAGCCCTCCTGATAGTCTTCTTATAGGTACTTAGCTTTTGTTTATATAACTCCCATGCGGTTGTTTGGTCGCTATATTTGGCTAAGTTGAAAGTGTGACGGCAATCTTTTCTGAGCTTGTTCAGCTCTGCAGACCAGATTTTGTTTTTCTAGGGGGGCAGGCCCTATTGAACGAGTCCGTATACGCGATGGTGAGCGTTTCGACAAGTTCATCTATCTGTTCTTCGGTACTTGGTGTATATGGTGGGGACGGTCCAAGTTTGTTTGAGAGAAGTTTGTTGTGTACTTCCCAATTGGTCTTTTTAGGATTTTGTATCCTCTTGGGTGAGGGACATTTATTGGTCAGTACGACCTCTATGTATCGATGATCAGAGAAGGAATGCTCTGGTAGCACCTTCCATGATATCAATTGGTCACAGAGGTCTTCAGAAATAAGGGTTATGTCTAAAACCTCTTTCCTGTTTTTAATAATGAAGGTAGGGTCGTTCCCTATATTCGCTATACGTAAATTCGTCTGTATAATGAAGTTATACAGTGACTCACCTCGCTCGTTGATGTCTGTGCTGCCCCATAGTGTGTGGTGTGCGTTGGCATCGCCTCCCAAAATGAGGCTAGTGTGGGTGTGTTTGCTGCTTCCTATCAGGTCTCGGAAGGTTTTTGATGGTGGAGGGCTCTCGGATGGTTGAACTCCCCAGTTCCAGACTGACCGTGGTGATGTCGCCATCGCTAAACTGGGGAATTAAAAGTGTATTTAGATGCTTTTTTGTTAAAATGCATGTACGGATTTTACCCTTACCCTTGGTGTAGAAAAGGTTATATTTTGGTGTCCTTAAGCCGTTAATACTGTCTCCAGAAATTAACGGCTCTTGGACAAACACAATATCTACTTCGCCTGGGGTTAGGCGAAGTAGAAGGTCAGCGGTTGCTGCTTTACAATGGTGAAGGTTTATCTGCAGAACCTTCACCATTGCGTAATATGCTCTCCTCTGTCATCGTGTCGTCGTCAGAGTCCTCTTGGATCTCTTGGAGTAGTTCCTGCTCTGAATAAAGGCGCCCAAAGGTTGGTCCATAGTCGGACCCGGAAGATATGTATCCACAGCGCTCCTCCTGTTGAGGGGTACGCTCTGCATCCATGTCCTCTCCACTTTGAGCTTCTTCTAGAGCTTCGACAACTACACTTGCTGCAAGGTTAGCAAGCGCCTTGGTGTCTGTCTTACAGACCTTCATATACACCCGCTGGAACCCATAGTTTAGGGCTCCTTCGCACCTGGTTAGGTACTCCACGGATTCCACGGATACTGAGTATAAAGTATTGAGAATTGAGAACTTAGTATTGATTGCTGAGTATCGTGTACTGAGTATCAAGTATTGACTTAGAGCACTGAGCATCGAGTACTGAGACTCAAGTTCTGAGCATCGTGTACGGAGTTTCGAGCACTGAGTACAGATAATAGATTACCGAATACCAAGTACTGATTATCGAGTACTGAGTATCGATTGCTGAGTATAGTGTAATTAGTATCGAGTACTGAGTATCGCGTACTGAGTACTAAATACCGAATATTGAGTATTGAGTACTGAGTGTAGAGTATCGAATAAAGAATACCGAGTGCTGAGTATCGAGTACTAAGTATCGAGTACTAAGTATCGATTGCTAAGTATCGTGTAATTATTATCGAGTACTGAGTATTGAATACCGAGTATTGAGAACCAAGTATCGAGTACCTAGTATTAAGTGCTTAGTATCGAGTACTAAGTATCGAGTATTGAGTACGCTGTACTGAATATCGAGCACTGAGTATTGATAATCAAGTACTGAGTATCAAGTACTGAACTCCGAATACCGAGAATCGAATACCGAGTATCGATTGCTTAGTATCGTGTGTTCAGTATCGATTGCTAAGTATCGAGTGTTCAATATCGAGATTGACGAAATAAGTATTTACTACCAAAATTTTACAAATGTTATCGTAGATCAAGTTTTCATGCCACAACAAATATACAGTAATAAAATCAAATCTTTTGAGCAACGATGTAATGCCCTGGGCCCTGAGGATACAAATCATCCTTAACAGTTTACAAATATATTTCCAAAATGATGAAATTCCCCCTCTGTTAAGCTTACAGCAGTTTCCCAACAGTCCCTGTTAGAGTCCAGCCAGAACAAACCGCAAACTATCTACCAACCGGCATCCCAGCAGCACGCTGTAAATGTTAAGCCATGTAAAGCATGTAATTTCCCCACTAACAGTGTCAATGTAAATGCCCGCAGGCCATAATGTAAACACTTATTGGACCGCTGTTATTACCACATAGGCCACCGCTAGATAAATTTGAACGAAACTACTTCTGCAGAGCGTAACACAGCAGCAGCAGCCAAAGTAACATTTCCCCTTGCCAGTGAACGCACTTTTTAACCTTCAAAAACTCATCATCAGGAGCTACCTTCGTTCAGTTCTCTCTTCGCCACACTCTCATCGCGGCTCTCTGGCAAGCCTGTTCTCACTTCTTCTCTCTCTGCGTGGCGGGGGCGCCAGCCAGCAGCAGCGCTGCCAGCGTAAAAGGAAAACGACATGCGCATAGCAAAGAACGCTGCAGGCAGCAGTAGCAGCGCAGCCAACGCAGCATCGCCTCCCACGACACTTGCGCTCTCGCGCGCTCTCTCCCTCTCTCAACTGAACGAAACACACGACACAGGCACCGCCAAGCGAAGTCAGATTCAGTTCGAAATCGCCGCTCGTTCAGTTCACGTCGTCTCGTTCGGTGCCGAGCCAAATTCAAAAAACGGTTTCTCTGCACTCGGCACCGCAGTCGTCGCGAAAACAAAACAAACGAAAATTGCAAAATTTTACCGCTTTTCCGTGTTTGTGTGTGTTTGAAGAAAATCTCCAAAAGAAAAAGAGGAAAAATCAGAAGAAATGGCCAAATCCAAAAGAGCCTAACCAAAGAAAGTAAAATGTCCAGCAAAATGTGTGAAAAGTGTGGTTGAGAAAATTAACAGTGTTTGTTCCGTGTCTTTGGAGGATAAGGGAATTCAAGCTTACTTTTCGCTCCCCCTCGTTCTTCCCCGCCCCCTTTCTACTACTACCACTATTTCATCTTCTGTCTGGTCCCGGCTGCTCGAGGCCCATAAAAAGCCGCCAAAATTAAGTTCTCAAAGCAAAATCCGCATCACGCTTACCGTCACACGGACAACCTCTACGACGGTGGCACCGATACCGACGACGACGAATGTCCATTGGAGTCCACCACAATGAATCCCTATGAATATGAATCCACTCTGGATTGCCGTGACGCGGGTGGCGGCGGTCCAGGACCAGGAACATTACCCATGACAGGTCGCCATTTGGCCGGAGGAGGCGGCGGTGGTCCATCGGGTGCCTCCACCTTACACAGCAGTCAAACGCTGCAGCATCAGAACCAACAGAATTTGCAAGCTGCTGCGGCAGCCGCGCAGTCTTCACACTATGATTATGAGTATCAACATTTGCCACATCGTCCACCGGATTCAACAGCCACGGCGCAACGCACACACGGCAGACAAGGTGAGTGGATGAGTCAGGTAGAATGACCTGTCCTGTGACCCACCCGACCCTTAGATTGTGTGGAAATCAGACAGCAGAAAAAACTGGCTTTAATTTGTCTGCCTGAAATGAGTTTCGGGTCTTTAAGGCTTAGGGATTTCTCAGTGTGTGTGTGTGTGACAGGAAAACGGTTTCCAAATTTTTATGATAATAATAATAAGCATAAAATTGCAACGAAATGTGTAAAGAGTGTAAATGTTAAAATAAAAAAAATTATTTTGCTCTGTGCAACGCGATTTATTAAGAATTTCCATGTAAAAGTAAAGCGGTTTTTATCCGTGTTTTCCTTTTTTATTAAATTTTGAAGACTCGATTATTTTCATTAAGATAACAGTACATCACATTTGGGAATTATGTGCCGATTTAGTATAAATAAAGTGATTAAAATTTGGATGTATATAAATAATGGAATAGATAAAAGTTGCCGCAGAATTCACCAGCGATTTTCAAATCTTTCCAAAATTATAGCTTCAAAATAAAATCATTTGCGATTCATTGCATTTTTATATGGAAAAAAATAATTAAATATTAAAAATTATTTAATAATTAGTCAAAAATAATATATTTACATGAAAATTTTACAAAAAAACGCGGGAGAAGAAGAATTTAGTTCTGACTTTTTCATTTTTTTTTGTATTTATAAAGAGCAAAAACTCAGAATCAGCGAAATCTAGCTCAAAGCCTGATTTGTCTCAAATTTCTACAGGAAAATGTAAAATTTTTCAATAAAAATTAAATTTTTAAGAAGTGAAAAAATTCCAATGAGAAGTATTTACCTCCCACTTGCGCAAATACTGTTAAAAAAGTGTTAATAAAATGCCACATTAAACTAAGAAATATTTTTAATTATTTTCCTAAAAAAAACGTTATGTGCGCGAATGTAGGGAAAATATTAGCTAACATATCAGTTTTTCTATTTCAATATTTGACTAATTAAAAGACATTTCGGTTGCTGTTTTTCCAGTAGAAATGTTCGATTTTAATTCGACTTCGTCATTTTTGTTTCTCGTTTATAAAATACAGCATGAAATTAATTTACCGCATTTTGTGTGTTTGCATCTTGCCAATTATTGTGCCCAATTGGCTCAGAGAATTTTACAAAAACCGATAAGGTATTCTTAATTCAGATAATAGTAAGCAATGACAAAACATATTCGGGAAACGTATTTGCTTTCCATAATATTTTGTTTGTGAGGTAATCAAAAATAGGTTTTTTGACTAAAGAATTGACAGAAAAACCTGAAGCTACTATTAAACCCCTTTACGTTTTCGTAGCAATTATTAATGGACTATTATCTGCCATCGTCCGGTTTTCACTAAAGTGTATTTGAATTTTTTACATGTCCTTTTTTCTATTAAACCTCCAAGAAATCCGTTTCAAACCTTTAGTTTTTAATTACTCTTTACTCGACGGATTCAAATGAAAAATCTGATTAACCCAATCGATTTGATACAACAGCACATTTAACCAGTTTGAATTCGACAATTTTTGTCGAAAGTAAAAACCGGAACAGGCCTGCGATTTGTTTCTACATTTACGTAAATAAACGTTTTGGAGTCAATAAATTTATTCAAATTTTTTAAAGAAGAAAATTGAATTAAATTAAAATTTTATTAAACTCAAACATTTTTAAAAACTAATAAAAATGTTAAGTCAATAAAATAAGCGGGTACAACAAGAAAAGAAACCAATTTTTTGTGATTTGTTTTGAGATAAATTATTTCGAGCAAAATAAATTACCGGTTGTCCGGTTCGGAGTTTGCAACCCAAATTTACCAATTGTGTGCGAGGTGTTTTTTGTCAAAGGATTGGGCTAACAACCTTGCTTTGGCCCACCTTTTACTCAATACAAAGACAAACCCAACTAGTTTGTTTAATTAATTAAAAATAATATACAGAATAACTTTATTTTTATACGAACGATATAATATTTAAAAAAATGTCCCAACTATAAAGTTCACGAATCTCTTTAGTGTCATCTTCTAAAAGAAATATTAACAAAGTAAAAATATGTAATTCTTACTTAAGCTTGTAAGCAAATCAATTGACTATCAATGGCCGTGACCAAAACGATGACGAAAAATCGATGGATCTAGTTTAATTGTTGAAGTGAACGAATGTAAAGTGCAATTATGATTGCTAATTTTTGTGATTTTGATCAAAATGGTCACTCGTACGATTATTACCTTAAAATTTCATCAAAGCGTTCAACAAGAGCCAATTAACTTTTTTTTGATGTGTTTGATGTATGCTGGTGAACAAGGCCATTGAGTCGTAAAGCTTATGTTAGAAAACTAACATTATACACATATTTCTAATATTTTTAAAATACTTGTCTGGCGATTTATAGACTACTTATTTAACAAAATATAGATAACAAAAACAAGCTGGATCTTTGAATGGAAAGAGTTTCGCAGTAAAAATATATGGCCAACTTCCCAGAAACAGTCTACCAAGACCAGAAAATTAAAAGTGGTAAAAAAAACACTATGTTTTCTCATATTTTCATAGGAACATAATTAAATTAAACTTATGTAAGCCAATTTCACATTTACTCATAACCCAATGCAACATATTCGGTTTCACGGCATCACTAGCGCAATTTGTCCCATTTTGACATTAATTTTTCTTATTTTTGTTTAAAGTGCCTATAGATTGCATTTAATTTTGCTATCTAAAATCCTTCCAAGGGTACGAATGGTCGAAAATGTATGCATAAAAAACCATCAGAAACTATGTGATTGCAATTAACAGCAAGTTTTGTTTTGCATTATAACAGAAAACTCATAATTAAAATGATGGAAAAAACATTAGTGTGCGTCATAGGATGCACGGCTATTGATATAAAACGACAAAATATTTTAGCTGTTAATAATTTTCCTCTAACGTTCATCTTCTTTTAAGACTTTAGATAAAGTACACAATTTTATGCAAAATTCGCTAAAAGTTACGAAAACACACTGTGACTTCCACTTTTTATAGCTGATCACAGAACTTTGTGATCAATTATTTTGTAACAAATTCCTATTATTAAAATATGTTTAATGCCATTCGAATTCACTTCAATTTCGCTAAGCACATGTTTCTCTTTTGAAAGATCAAAAAATATTTATCGGCCCTGTTCCGAATTCCGAGTCGATTTTCGTGTAAACGCTTGCAAGTGGAATACCAATTAAACAATGTTACATGGAAGTTGACAATCATATATATGGTTACTAGATCCGGTTTCAAGAAAATAGGAATTTCTTAAGCAATTAAAACCGATTGCTCTATGTCAAGTGAAATTAATTCGTCAAAAAGAAACGACCCGATCTAGTAACCACAGACATTATTCGCACCATCCATTTCGATTTGTAAATTTTAAATAAGAAGCAACAAGGTTTACACGGAAACCGACTCGGAATTCGGAACAGGGCCGTATATTTTAATTAACAAACGAGTACAAATGTAGCGTTCGTCACGCAAAAGTTCCCCATATGTAGGAATTATGTGTTCAAAACAGTTGAGCTTAAATCCAGTTTGTAGCTCTGGTTTTATTACATTCTGCCAAATTGTTTAAGTAAAGATCTAATGATAGACTAGAAATAATTAAAAAGTTATCGTTACAAATAATTTATGTTCAACTCTGTTGCCCTTATGGAAAATAATTAATCACAGCCTATCCTAACGTATCTTATTTTCTCATTATAATCAGGGCTGTAAGCCCAAAAAGCTCTGGTTACCCGGTTTGAACTATAATTTACTTATGGTTAATGTTCGAATATTTGAAGTGCGAGGTTCGAACCTTGGTTTAGCCCAAGATTTCCCAAATATTCGGGATTCAATAAAGTACTCAATAAACAGTCACAAACGTACTAATAAAAATAGGAATTTTCCGTACAAACAAAATAAAGGGAGTGTGAATTCCGAGTTTGATTTTAAGAATAATTATAAGAACGAAAAAATATCCCAAGAAAAACCAACCACGAAACGAAATTTAGTAGAGCAAAAAATCTAAAAACACCAGAAATTTGAAAAAAATAAAACTAGGAAATTAAAAAAAAAATATCAAATATCAGTTCTAAAACTAGGAATTATAAAATAAGAAAAACACAAAAATAAAAAATTTAACAGTTCCTAAACTAGGAATCTCAATTACAACAATTGTAAAAGCATAAAAAATATATAAAAAATCTCGCGATTTTGTATCAACTATTTGTTATTTTTACTTTTCCTTATTTTGGGGTTTGTAATTTTTATGTTCCTGATTTTTGAGTTCCTAATTTTCGGGTTACTAGATTTTTGGTTCTCCTAGTTTTGGATCTTCCCTTTTTTCTTTTCCTTAATATATTTTTCCTACTTTTGGATCTTACCAGTTTTTGATATCCGGTTTTGATTTTCCTAAGACTTGTCTTTCTTAACAATAATTTCTAATCTTAGTTCCCTGTATTTAGTAATATTTGGCTTAGTTCACATAGGGAACCGTTTGACTGGTGTTTGTGATATTTTTAAGTAAACCAACGTAACCGTAATTTATACTGAAAACAAACTGAGCATTAAAATGCTTCGTTTTTCGATCCGTTTAAATTCGAGATACTCTCGTTTCAAAGACAAATACATTTAAAGTACCAAGTAAAACGCAAACTTTAACAAAATACATGAACAGCGCCTGAGCGACACCATAGATGGAGAGTAGCGTCCTTATTTTAGATTTTAGGGTTCAATGCAGATCCAAAGTGAACCTATTTTTCTCACTGCTTTGCAATTTAAAACCATTTAATTAACAAAAGAAAAATATTTATTATAATTATATTTCTTTATTTTATTAAATTGCAAAAATAAAACTAAAACTTTGTTCCAGAATTTCTCAGAATCCTTTTTAAAATATACAGTATTTAATATACAATATACAATACTATTATTAACACCATAAAATATTTGGAAAATTGTTTGCTTTGTGAAAACATTAGCCAAAAAGAAATAATCACTTCACTTTCACTTGCATTTTCAAAATGTAAGTTACATTAGCGCTTTTGGTTGTGTTCTTTATTAAAAATAATCAACCAATTAAATTCAGTACACAATTTCTTTCTTACTAATGCTCTATTTAACACTACTTTCTCAACTACAACTGTCGGGAAATTGTAAATTAATTACGCCCAGATTGCCTAATTCCCCCCAATCTATTTCGATTAAAATTCAATATAATCAGCTCACCCACTTTAAGCCCTCTAATCTCTATGCTTATTTCTTCAACCGAGTTGCGAGAAGAACTCTTCCTAAGCCCACTGAGCCGGTAAATGAATATTCATTTACGTTCATTCATTCATGCCAATGGTTGAGAAAAACTTGCGACAACTTTGAACAAATTAGCGCGCTTATCGCGCCGAAAATACACAACAAACATTTTGCATAAATTAAACAACACAAATGGTTAAAGCAAAGACGCGGATTTGGAAAAGTGAAAATTTTCACTACCGAAATACGAGGGGTTGATGATTTTTCCGGCTGAGTGCGTTTTTTTCTTCCGTTCCATTATTTGTCTTATTAATAAAATAAAAACGCGTCTGTGCGATAAGAGTTACAACAATAGAAAAATAGAAGACGAAAAGAAAAACAGGATACCAAATTAAGGGAATCCCGAATACGATGCCTGCGGCTGGCGGCGACAAACAAAAAGAAGAACTCTTCAGCGGATTTTTTTTGTTTTGTCTTCTTCGAGTTTGGTGTGGAGTTCGGTTACAATTGCCGGGTTCTGTTTTTGGGTTTGTTTGCTTTTTGCCTGCATTTCAGAGCGTTGGTTCTCTGTCTCTGCTTTCTACTCGCAGTCGCTCCTTTTTTTGCCTTTTTTTCAATCTTTTACATGGTCGGTCAGTGAGGCAAAATTAAATTTAAGCCGCTGTTTGTCACATAAATCCTGGCACCGCCTGCTCCTTTTCTTTTCTTTGACAAGTTTCTGCACATAAATAAGAGTGGATACATATGCACATGTATGGATGGGATGTGTCTTTGTTACGCAGCTTAATCCTTTTTCGTTTGATGTTATCTTTATTTTATATATCTTAAATGTTCACATCGAACATAGACAAATTTGATTGAATATGAAATTATTTTTAGCGAAATAGAACAATTTTGAAATTTTACGCAAATCTATTAGCATTTTTGGTTTGAGTATTTTTAGTTTATTTATGTTTAATTTAACCCCAACCCATATATTTTTAGAGCAAAATTAAACCATAATATGGAAAATCGAATTATCTGGTGGTTTAAATTAATTGTTAAAAGCAGCTTCGAAACCAATAAAAATAAGAAATTTTCTTGAGAGAAGCGAAAACTAATTAGTAAAAGCCAACTAATGATAGTTAGTAAATGTCAACTAGTTTTGGGAGATCGTTCAACTAGAAATAAAAATGTTAAAAAGTTTTTAAAATTTTTAATTTTTTAGTCTCGATTTTAAATTTAAATTTTTAATGTTAGTTGTTGTCATTCATGTGGAAACACCTGCCAGAGGCAATCCAGTTCATTGTTCCGATTCCCATGTATTTTACTCTGTCTGTATGTGTGAACGTCTCCTAAATCGAAAGTCTAGAACCCAAATTTCATAGTTTATTGAAGTTGAATTATAACTATATAGACATTGAATTGTATATAAGTCCGATTAAATGCTCTTACTCTTCATAATTTTGAATTTTAATAGAATTCACTCTGGTATAAACCGAGTTACGATAGTTAGTTAAATAGTTAGTTTATATTATACATTTGGATATCCGCTCGTAGTCAAGTCTTTAAAAACCCTTTTCAGATATCTTGTTAAATTTGGTTCTAATTTGGTTCTTTGTGCTCCTTTAACCAATTTCCAGACCTATCCTACATAACCCATCCTCCCCCCCACACACACACACACACACACGGACGCTCACATAAAACCACAAATACAACATGCTTCAATTTTTATTATTTCCGACTTTGCTTCTTGGCATTTGAACTTTTTGGCCACGCTTACACACACACACACACACACACTCAGACACATACATAAAAGGGAATTTACATAACTTTATTTCTGGCATTTCCTCTTTGTGCGCTTACTTGTCTTCGTCTTCTTTTGCTTATTGCCCTCTTCCCTTTATATTCTGTGGTCGTATGTGGCGGTGTTATAAAAACAATTGCCTTGAACAATTGAAAGCTTTGAAAATTCTAACAAAAGAAGAAAAATAGGGAAATGTGTGGCTGTATATACCAGGTAAAAAAAAATTGTAAATTTCCAACAACAAATAAATTTGGTAACTGCAAACAATAAATTCCTAAGACCCGTCCCGAAAATTCAATAAAGTGGGAGGCTCGTAAATTTTCAACACTTCACCAGGCACTCGCAACCCCACTCACTCGGTGTATCATAAAAATGCCAACAATAAAAGAAACAGAAACACAATTTTTGCAGGGCGCAAAAATTCCTTCATCTTGTTGGTGTGTAGAAAAACCAAAAACTGGAGCATTTGATTAGAAATTTAGCCAATTAGCCAAATTATGCTTTTTTGGCCACTTTGCATTATTAAACAGCAGATGGCCTTGCCAAGAAGTCAATCCATCAGAAACACGCAACTAATTTCGAAAAGTGCCCAAAGTCTCAGAACAAGGTCGGTTCCGATACGGATTCGATTTTCTCACACTGATTGAAAAAAAAAATTATTTGTTTATGCCGCGCCTGATTACTTTATGGCCTCCAATCCTCCCCAACTAAGAGAGCAGCTAATGAGGCCAATTTTGTTTATTTTAGTATTCTCCTTTCGATTTTGCAAACATTAAAAATAAAGCAGCTTATACATTTAACACTTGTGGCCGTATTTTGTTGTTGTTTTATTGTTTAGATTGGTGTGGTGTAATTATATTGGCGGGTGCGGTCGTTACTTGGAGTGGACTAGCCTGCTCCTCTCTCGGCATGGGCATGTTTCAATAATTTTGTGCTTGATGTAGTGTTATGCTGCTGGCTGTGGTTTCCCCACTTGTTTCCACCAAAATCGGATCTATTTTTGTCTTGCGAGAGTTTTGTGTGTAGCAGGGGGCAATATTATATTTGAGTCTATGTTTTCCTTCTGCGTCATAGAATGACTCGTGTTTGATTCAGCTATTTTGTGTACAAATTACTTTAAAGAAAATATTGTAAGAATGTGTTTTAACTGGTTTCTTAAGTTGGATTTCAGGTAGATTTGTATAGATATGTAGTATGGGAAGCTTCTAAAATACAAATTAAACTTATTCATTCGTGAAATTTCTCTGAAAATTTTAAAATGAATAGTCTGTATTATAAAATGAATTGTCTGCTTGAAATTGTAATGACTTGTGAAGACTCTTCATGGAGATTATGCGAGGCACTACAGTAATGCCTAAAGGGGTACAACAGTTGTTTAACCATAAGAAACTTTTTGTTCGCCAAATTATGTACAGCTTTGTGATCCTAGTCCCAGGTACGAACCCCTGCCTTCCGTCATAGCTGTTAAAATAATGGATTAAGTGACCTCAGCGAAGGGAAAATTTGTAAATTTTACCAGTGTGGTCAATTGTTTATTCGCGGTTCCCCAACCTAAGCATTTTTACTTGTTTTATAGTAGTCGAAAAAATTGTAACGTACGTAACGTAACGTATGATCAAATGTAATTAAACATTACGGACGAACGACCCACTCTATGGAGCTCCCCAAGACGGTTTTAGGAACGTTGAATATTCCTCTTGTCTTTATCCCTTAACAATTTTTTTGATTATACTGCAAAAATCGCTGAAAATACAGAAAATGTATATTGATTTCAAATATGTCTTTTCATTTTTTTAACGTTCGAACGGCAACTTTATCAACCATTATTTATTTGCTAAGGCAAACTGACTCAAAAAATTTTCCACGATTTGAAAGTACTCTCTAAGCCCTATGTACCACTATGCTTGGGTGAAGAATTGTTTGCTTAGATCGCTAGAACTGAGCAAAAATAAGCGTACGAATGTAACGTACGTAACGAACCAAAATTGATCAATGGAAAGTGTACGAAAATTCAAAGTTCAAGGTTTTTCGGTTGAATGTTCTGGTTCAAGCCTTAGTTCGTCCCACGTTTAACCCAATTTAAAAACAAATTCATTTAATTTGTTCAATATACAAAATAGTATTCCTAATTTTCTTTTTATTTGGAAACTAAAATTGACCTAAACTTGAGACGATGATAATTCAAAAGGTTCGAAATTTTTAATGATAAAAATTATATGAGCGTCAACATCGCGAAGATAACTCTTCACATCTGAGTGGCCCAGAGCAAGCTTACGGCGGCGTTGCTACAAATGAAGAAAATATTTCTGAAACAACAACAACCTTAAGACATATGTAGAGAAACCCGATTATTGCCTGGTGATGTATATGTGTGCTCGTGGCTGTCTGCTGCACACAAAATCATTCCTCGCAACAAAAGCAACTAAAGTGAAGCCCAACAATACATATTTAGAAATGAGAAAGATTAGAGAAATCACAAAAAGTTGTTGTTGAAATTTACTTTGGATTGTGCCATGCGCTGTCAGTTTGAGTGCCTATGCGCGCAGCTTTAGTTATGCGCAAAACAACGAACGACGCACAGTGGTCCCAAATCCCAAAAAGACGGCTAAAAGTCGAAAAACGTATTTGATTTGTCTGAAAGTCTGTACTCGGTTTTAAGGGTCGCTGATCACGAATCCGAAGTCAAAATTTAGAAAAACAAAATGGCGGATCCAATATGGCGGACAATTTCTTCAAAAACAAATTTGGTTTTTTGAACGTCTGTACTAGGGGTTTTCGGGGTTGCTGATTACGAATTCGAAGTCAAAATTCAGAAAACAAAATGGCGGAATCAATATGGCGTACAATTTCTTCGAAAACGTATTTGATTTGGCTGTAACATCGAAAAACACGTTTATCGATAATATCTCGATAACTATTTGACAGATTTTTTTATATCGATTTTCGTGCTCAGCGGACCACAATACTTTAGAAAAAGTTGGTTTGGTAAATTGCGGGCAGGGCCCTCAAGCAGTGTATATATATTATGTAGCGACAAATGTGGCACAAAAATTATCACCGAGACCAAATCTGCAGCTATCCGCAGCTAATTTTTGGATATGTTTTAAAGAATTGTCTAAACAACAATTTCTTATTTGTTTGAGAGTGGAATCTAATGGGAGTTTTGACTTATTGCTTTTTCTAACACGACGTTTCAGAATTTGACCAAAAAAAACCTCTACTTTTATTAACGATTCACTATTTCATGCATTGTTAATAATAATTTTGAGCAATACATTTAAATTGTACTTACTTTCTAGAGCAGAATCTATTTTTCAGAATCCAAATCGGTTAATTTTTTGCGACTCTATACGCTTCTAAACGATTTGTTATTTTCGACGCATGACGAGTAAACGATGAGGCACGCTCGACGCTCACGAACCGAGTTCATACCTGAGCCAGGTGGAGACACTTCCTCCTTGTTCATAGTCAGAATACAAACTAGATGTACCACTGCACCTACTCCAATCATAAAAAGTCCATAAAAAAATATTTTTTTTTCGACTTTTGGCCAGCTTTTTGGGATTTGGGACCATAGTGAGACGTGCTGTGCGCATAGGCTGTAGGCAACCCTGCTTTACATCTTCATATTTTGAGAGTGAAATAGACTAAGGAATTTAAGCTTTGCAGTCAATCAAAAGTATTACCAAAGTGACTTTCGCTTAGTTTTTTGATCAAGGGTCTAAAATAAAAGCAACTCTGGGCGCCGATTTCATACCTCTATTTAGAATTTTTAATGAGAAGGTATTGTACTTGCCTGGCGATTTTGAGACCTACCACAAGTCGCTGTGCAGAAGAGTATATGGTTCAATTTATATTTCATTCTTGGTTGGGGTTAAGCTTTGGTTTACAGCAGGAGGCGCGTCGCGACGTTCCTATGCACGAGCACGACTGCCTGCGGTGCTGGGCCGGCACAAAATCACACGTACGCTATAAGCATTGAAACTATTAAGAACACGATGTTGTGCACGAAATTGTGCTTGTATGCGTGTGAAAGTGTGACGTTGTGTGCATGCCCATTTGGTTTACAGTGAAAAACCCTCGGAGTTCCGGGTTCGAACCTGTTTGTAGCCATGTTTTAAACTATTTATGTTCTTCGGCTTCTTCTATTTAAAAATAATCTGAATTAACAAAACAATGCTAAGCACAGTTGCTTAAGCTATTTTTCATAAAACTTGTGTTCTTCGGTATTTTTTCTACGAAAGCTGAAATATAATTGTTATGGAAACTCTAAGACTTTAATATATATACCCTTTAGTATAAGTCTTATATACATTTTAAATCTTTACAATTGGTAGATTTATACTGCCACAGTCCGCTTTCCTTCTTTTAAAAATAAAAGTCTTAAAAACAATATAATGCGTTTACCATGTGGCCCTTTAAGTAAGAGTTTTGTACCCAACTTCGTGTTACTTTATAATTCCTGTGGTTTTATTCGTGAAATTTCTTTTAAGCTTACACTATCTTACACTCTAAAACGCGTCAAATTCTCTAAACTTCACCATCCCCATCTTTTCCACCAACTTGTCCACACATAATCCGTAATAAACATTGCATCTCATGCACTGGACCATAGTAATATACAAACCCTAAGCACGTACCCAGACAGTTAACAGCCTCCAGACTGCAGCTTCAACATAAACCCCATAAAACCCACTAGAAAATTTGTCATTACGTTTAGTTTTTACAGCTTCTGGAAAATACAGAAGCAAAATTTTATGACCTTACTGTGGACTCTTTCAACACTCGAAAAAAAAAACATTCGCTTAATGCAATTAAAAAATATGAAATGCTTGAAACGCTCATAAAGCTCGAAGGGTCGTTGGGGGTCATACAAATTTGCATTCAGTTGTGAAACATTCTATAAAAAATAATAAATTTTATGCTCAACAATAAAAACCAAGAAACACACTCACATTTTTTATGACTTTTGCGTGAATATTTGCTGGGGATCCTGCCAAGCAATTGCTGCAATTACAGTTAAACAATCATTCAAGTAGAGGAGTCCAGGACGCGCCATATGAGAGTCAAAGTCATAAAAGATAAAGCAACAACACAACATTGTTTCATTTGATGAGTAATGCGGCCTGTGGTGGCAGCACCAATTCAATTTTTCTAGAAATATCAAACACTAAATCAGCATTAATTTTCGTGTATGGAAATCGAAGTCCCTAAGCGGCTTTTCATTGAAACAGAAATCAAATTATAATACGAATGCCATCCTTTTTTTTTTTGGTTGAGAGCTCAGACAAACGTGAATGGGCTTCGACCCAAAGAAAGGAGAAAAGGGAAGGAATGTGGTATACTACACTTAGAAAAAAAAACAGCTCAATTTTATTTAGATCTAATTTTGTTTGTTTTCAGTTTGAGCTAGTTTTTTCTTTAGTGTACTTAATCGCCCTCAGCTGGTTTGGGTTGGATGCTTTAACTGCATTCTCGGGGCACGTATGCAACTCGTCGCAGCAGCAGGTCAGGTCAACAAATTTTCGTAGCTAATTTATCTCTCTCAGGTGAAGCATTTGCTCATTTGCGGCTGTCATTATCGCTTAGCTATTCTCTCTCTCTGTCTCTATCTGAGGTCCCTTTTCTCTGTCCCTTTGTCTGTGTGTGGGTTTTTGCAAAAGGAAAAAGGGGCATTTGTTGCTGGCCTCCTGCTGTTTACATGTAATTTTCCCAGCATTCTCGCTCTTTTGCTTTTGACAGTTTGAATTTCCCGTTGTCCAATGGCGCTGTCAATTCTCTTATACGTTTTTCTACCTTTTTTCAACTCCTTTTTTTGTTGGTGTACAAATCGCTTTGATTTACATAATTCTGCGCACATTTCGACGCATAGTTTCTTTTTTTTTTTGCTGGTTTTGTTGTTGTTATTGTGGGGGTGTTTGCATATTTTTTGACAGCTGTCAGGAAGTAATAAGTTGGAATTTTTGCCTAGTCTAGTCCTGACATTGACAGTTGCCATAGAGCAGGGCGGGGTGGGGAGGTAAAGCAAAATTCTAGCAGACACTTTACAAATGCGGTTTGAATGTCCTGCGGGGAATTATGCATAAAAATTATACAAAAAAAAAATGATTCCTCTCTAACAAGGTACTAAATACGACAGCTGAGGCTTTTGCGGTAGAGAAGAATCATTAAGGTTGGAATTTTGTTTTGTTCGAATTTTACCCAGGTTGATTTTAAGGATTAGAAGATGAGCAGCTTAGCGCAGCAAATATGAGGATTAAGCTGGCGTCGTCTAGGTCCAGGTAAGCCGCTTTAAGGTCTAGGGGATTGTTTAGGATAAGTGGTGAGCATGTTATGAATGGTGTTTAAAAGAAAAGGTAAAATAGAATAGAATATGCGGCGTTCGTTATGAGGGCCCGACGCACGGAAGAGTTAGTTTTGTGAAAAGATTACTAATTTTTTTAATTCATTGAAGAAATCCAGTTAATTTAAAACTAAGACAAATTTAATTATCACTTGAACAACCAAAGTTACAATAGTTAGTTAGGTGAAACCAAAGTCCAATTTAATCTCTAAGATGCCGAACGGCGACGAAAATCGCGCTCTCTCCGCTCACACAAAGTTGAGAGCGTAAAAATCTAAAAATAGAATGCACTTGCTTGTGTGAGTAATGCTTGAGAATACGTGAGCACACTTACAGTCGTCGGCTGTCGCTGTATGCGTACAAAAAAGCGGCTGGCTCTAGAGCGCTCTCTCTCTCTCTGGTTTTTTGAAACAATTTCAAGAGAGCCAAAAGCCAGTTGAAAAGCCAGCACCGAAAAATCGTGTGCAAAAAAATCGTATGGCGTTACTCATCTTCATATTCTAATGTCTTTGGTGAAACTAATGATGAGTTGCTTAAAAGGTGATGCATTAGGGGGGTCGATTTGTATGGGTGAAATAACTTCAACAAACGTAGAGCGACAATGAAATCTACAGAAGATTCTAAGAAAATTTCTCCCAGAAACCATGGGTCTAAAATAAATTCCTAGCCCTGCCAAATCGACGTCAAATTTTAAGGTCTTTTAAGGATTTTGAATCAGCTACGGTATTTAGCCATAGATTTTCTTCACCAAAACCTTATTTTTTTCGTAGAATCGGTTTCTAAATAAAAAATACAAATAGTTTTCTTGCAGTCCAGTTGGAAAAGACAAAATCCTTTAATGTCTGTAAAACTTGAGGTCGATTTGCGCTGGCTAGCAATTTGTTTTAGAGCCTTGGTTTCTTGGTAAAAATAATAAGATGACTAAGCTGCTCATCTTCTAACTTTGACCTAACAATTTTCTGTAGATTTTGATTTTGCTACACGCTTTGTACGAAAAAAACTTCGACTTTGATCGAATTCTGTTCACGTTTCAAAAAGTTCCGCCAGTAGAACCACCGGTAAAATAAATAAATAATACATAATATTAATAAAAAAAATAAATATAACATTTTTTTTAATTGCAGAACTTATTTCTTTTTTATATTACTCATAGAAGTTGAAAATTAAACTCTGAATAGATTTTAAACCAAATCTGGCTCTTCAGATTTCGCGGACCGGTTCTTCTGCTAATCGAAACCAAGGTTTCCTTTTAAAACTTGGTTCATAGATTCTTAGACAGTTGACTCAAAACACTTGGTCAGCCCTTTTTGAAGTATCCGAGATAAAGAGTCCATCTCTACTTTAATTCTTAACGGCGTTATAATGGTTCAGTCGGACGGAACCTCCCCTGGCTTCAATAGGAATCCCTAACCATCTCAACCTGACCTAACCAAACCCAGATAGCTATAAGATTTTTATACCCTTACAAAGGCTATAAGACTGCAACGCATAGATATATTCATTTTCGACCCCATTCCCTATATATATTCTTGATCAGGGAACGAGCTGAGTCGATTTAGCTTTGTCCGTCCGTCTGTCTCTTTCTATTCTAACTAGTCTACCAGTTTTAAGGCTCTCGAGCTGAAATACTACACAGAGTCTTCTTTAAGCAGCGTGCTCCTTATATGTCTGCTAGATCGGATCATTATATCTTATAGCTCACATATGACCAATCGGTCTGAAAAAGGGTTTTAGTGAGACGAACTGTTTGGTTCAGTGTCAACAAACTTGAACATCAAACTTGATCAATAGTAACATAAATTACTTTCAAACGGATTTGCAAAATTTGGTCGAAATCGAATGACTATATCCTATGGCTGCCATAGGACACATCGATCGAAAAATTGAATTTTCGGAAATTTCAATGTTATCGATCCTTAATTTTTTCATTATTAATATTAAATGCAAAATTTGGTAGAAATCGAATGACTATATCTTATGTCTATCGTAGGTCTGATCAGTTGGAAATTGGGTCTTAGTACAATTTTCTTTTCCATTTTATCGTTGTTAAGCTTTGTGATGTTAGTTTTGACACGCTTTCAAACAAATTTGCGAAATTTGGTGGAAATCTGTGTTTGGGAGATTGGGTTTTAGTTAGAAAATTTGATTTTAATGCTAGCGTTTTAAATCTTATCTAAACAATATTTGCAAAGGTATAAAAACTTTGCCACAAGTTAGCTTGGCATCTTTAGAATCAAGTAAATATTGAAGTTTCGTTATGTCTTCTAGGTACTCAAAAAACCGGAACCGGACCGGTTGTTTTAGAATCTGCTTAGGATAGATTTGCAGCCTTAAGACAGAATAAATATCTATGCCTACTAGTGCTTACTAGTACTCACTCACGCCCAATCCATTAAAAAGTAACGATCTTACCTTCTGCATCACTGGGCTTTTTGCATGCTGAGTGCTTTACATTTGAATGAGATATTGCGATCTGACGCACCTTCATGCGTGTGGTCGATGGTGCAGCAAGTAAAGTTGTTATGCTGTTAGTGTTTCAGTCCCCAAAGTAATAAGTTCAAATCTCAGACGAGGTAAAGCTACTAATATAAATTTTATGTGTTTCAGAAACATGAATTAAGTGAACCCAACCATCCAATAGAAAAAAATTCAATCTTTTTAAATACTAATAACAGCCACCCCTCCGGAATTTCCTAAAGAGCGAAAACAAGTGTTAGTATCTTTTGTCTAGCTGTTTGCTTTCCTAGCACTGTCTTCAACTCAACTCAATTTTGTTGACCCTTAAAATTTTTTTGCATTAAATTTGCTCATTTAGCTAGACATTTTCTCACAGGGCTTTCGTTTATGTCTCTGGCATTTGCCAGCCAGCTGTGGTTATCGCTAATAAAATATCAGACCTCTATAAATACTTTAACCATAATAATGTATGCCACTTGAATGAAACTCAAAGTACACTCATCGCAGGCCTCTCAAAAGATTTCATTCATTTATCTGACGGAAATGGAAATGCTCAATGGCAGAGCTGCTTCTAGAACTGTTGACCGATATGTACATAAGTCCAAATGGCGCATTCTATAATAAACTTCACAAATCTGGCACCTTAAAGCGGCTTACATACAAAAATTAGGCTACAAAAAAAAAAAAACAGATAAGAAACGGAGATGAAAACGACAGCTGGTGGTCCACTAAAAAAGGTCAACAAACAGTAATAAAAATTTTTGCCAGGACAAACAAAATTGGAGACATTTCATCATTAGAAGCGATAAAAATAGCCAAGCAACATGCGGCTTATCAAACGAAGGAGGATGAAAGAGGAGACTTAAAAGGAAGAAGCGAAATCACTGAAAATCATTTTCATTTTTATGCCCAGGCAAGGCGAAAGACGACGAAAGAAAACAATAAAATAAAATTTAAGATACATTGGAGACCAAAACAAATAGGCAGCGAAAGATACAAAAATGGAAAATTGTGTGAGCAGCTGGAGTACCAGGATATCTAACTGTTTGGGTTTGAGTTTTCCTTTTCATTTTTTTTTTCTCAGTCAGTTCTGTGTATGGCCACTTTTATGGCCAGCCAACACTTAAAGTACATGCGAAAATTATATGAGGGGAACACACAAAAAAGATGCTTTATATGGGCACTTGAGGGCAGATGAAAAGGGCATAATAATAGTTTGTTAGTTGCGACAGCCCAGGAAGTGGCTTTTGTATGAAGAGCAGGGAGTGATCTAAACACAAGATAAGGACATACCGAAATGAAGGAATGAAGAGCGACAATGGTTGTTGTGTAGGGGGGAAGTTTTCAAAAACACAGTTTGTTGTTACAAATGTAATTTTAAACCGAAATTGCTGTACAAAAAGAAAGTGTAATCAAACTGAAATAATGTAGAATGCCGTAAGCTAAATTGGAAGGCATGAAAACGATTTCTCTAAATTTGTGTTATGACTTATGTGTATGATGAACACTGAAATTATCTTCAACTAATTTAAACTCTAGAATTGTTGGAAACTTAAATATAATGCTAAGTTAAGCAAATTAGGCCCGATTTCTCATCTTTCTGATAGCTGCTGTAACATAAACTTACACATTGGCTCCGATTTATCATATTCAAAATAGACCTTACTATAGTTAGCTCTATGTCAGTGGTGCCCAAACTAACATTATCAAGCTTTGCGCTTGTGTGCTTAGCAGCGAAACACGAAGTAAACGTCATGACGTCAAACATGAGCGCAAGAAGCAAACGAACAAATGCCTTGTGAGAGAAGAAAAAGACGAAAGCACACGTCATGAGAGAGCAAGCCGCTGAGCGTGCTATTTATAGAACACACGTATTCTCTCTCTCTATGCGTGTCTCGGCTGCGACGCCGGCAGAATTATGAGTTCCTATCCCATGAGATAGGCCTTTGTCATTTTGGGCACCACTGCTCGATGTAGAAGATGAGAAATCGGCCCTTACTTCTTTCAATGCTTGGCGTTTGCGCTTGAAATTGTAGCACAAGATAAAGGGGGACCTACTGCGTAACGCCCAGTCCAAACGGCAAAGTTTGGGCATAAAAACATGACTATTAACTTCACAGCTGGTGAAGATGACCGATTGTGTAACAGATTTTAAAAGACACATAGAAACAACTTTTTATTAGATGTTCCAAGACGGGACAGAACCAACGTCTCCTGCTGAGCAGGCTTACTTACCGATTTCTACCAGTGAAAATTCTTCAAGATTTGTTCTTCCTTAGGGGTTATTTTGGGCCGTCTTCTTTTGCTGCAGTTAAAATATATTTGAACTCAGCTGTCCTCCAACGCGTTTCGACGAGCCTTTGCTGACTTCTTCAGGGAGTCTGTTTTTCTTTTGGGAGAAATTACATACAAACATAAATCCACATGTTTACTACATATATATAAAACTATTTTAAATGTAAATACCTTGTCGTATAAACCGGTTGTCGTCATATTTGTTTCTTGTATTCAATCTTTGAGCAACTCTCTGTATAATTTGGACTTCCTTCATCAAGAAATTGCTTCAACAAATCTTATTGTAGCTCGTTATTTGGTTGGTAGTTTATCTATACTACATATAAATTTGTAGAGATAAATGTGTGTGTAAGGGGCTATCTCCGCAACGCGTGCACCAAATTGGTTCCTCTAAAATTAAAAATTAGTCAAAAATATCTCAAATTTGGGCCAAAAATGTGTGTTTGAACGCCTATTTTATTTCATTTAGTGCCATTCTGTAGAACGGAACATTATATGATAGACAAATTAAACATCAAATTCATTTAGTAAGCAGCGAAGCGCGCGGGTCTTCTAGTTTATTTATAATAACAAACTGACTTAGCTTACATTTAATTATGGACTGTACTTGACTGAATTTGAGTCTCAGAGAATTATTTTCTTATAGCACCCGAGCTTGCATAATTAGTTAAAGTAAATGTTTAAAAGTAGGTGTACAAATTGCAAGAAAAGTAACTAAAAGGTTTGCGGACCTTGGGCCCCATTATTACATTCGAAAGGTCGCCAGATCCAGTACAAACCTTTATAATCGAAGGAACGCTCTTCTATCAAACTATCAAAATTTTCAAGGAACAACGCAATCGCCATTTGAATGCTAGCATTCAAATTGAACTGCCCATTTGTGAGCTACTTTCCTACTTTCTCAGTTTGAAATGTCTGCCTTAAGCTTGGTACGGAGGTACCCCCGAAATACCCGCGAAATGAAAAGTCCATATAAAAGTTGCTGTTTCGTGAGTTGGTCTGGAATTCACGATATCGATATCACAGCGCTGCCACCCGACGTCAACGTGTCACGCGATAGTCACACGATAGTCACGCGATGAGAGATGATTTCGAAGCTGTGAAATATATGTAAAACATATTTTTCGTCTCTACATATGGCGGTAGACACACATATGCATACAAGTGTTGTGGTGCGGAGTTTTAAAATGAGTAGGACAACTATACAAAAACATTTCATTGGTGGCCCTAGCTCATCCAGTTAGAAATGATAGGGGATTGACAAAAATTATCTGGGAAGGTATAGATTTAATTGAGTTTAATTATGCTGTTCACAATTGATTGTTTTTGCCAGGAGCTTATTGCAACACGGCTTGGGCTTCGTTAAAGGACAGCGTGCGTAGTCAGAGTCCTAAGCAGGCCAAGAGTGAAAGCGGTGTTGGAGTAACCATCGCAACTCAAAAGCTCCACTCATGTCGTTTTTGACCAACTTATCGGCACAAGGAATGTGTGCGTATGCCATTCATTCTCTTTTCAAGAACCTTAGCTCCTGATACGAAAGGGCTGAGGAACTTGGCCCAGCACAAAGTGATTCAATTATGGACGACGGCGATTCCGTATGTCGTACGGATGAGCTACAGAACTTTTGAATGTTCAGACTTGGGACTTCTTTGTCGCCGCAAGTCGTGGACAATATCTTCTAATCTATGCCGTTGCATTATATACATAACATCGAGATGCCATGGCCGAAACAGTCGATTCAGCCCTTTCCCTAGTCGTGTCCAAATAGCACCAATTGGCTATTGGGGCAACTTATTGAAACATTACAAATAAATGTCGTACTTACGTTTTATATCTGCCTTCACTTGCATCATCACCTCAAGTTAGGATTAACCTAACACTGTCGAACCCTAGGTGCCTTCACTACCGCTTCTGACAAATCACATAAAGCTATTGTAGCAACTATTGCATCATTGGAGGCCACCCTAACTATTCGCTGTTTTTTCATTTCAATTTTCCCGCCAAGTTAATTTTGAAAACAAAACAACTAGAGATGAGCGCATTATTTCGCACTTGCTATTGACGAAATAATGTGCAGAGATTTCGCACACTTTTCGCAAGTATCTCCGTACCAAGCTTTAAAGCTTAAAGCATAACCCCAATAAGATGACAGCAGTATTGCTCATCTATTTTACCTTTCATTACTCTTTGCAGTTCCCAACTGCTTAAAGTGATGATTGTAAAGAAATGCAGTTGGCCAACATGCAGACTTATGTGAAAAGCCCACTGAAGATAGAACAGGGGGGTGCTTGAAACAGTACTGTATAGGCAAGCAGCTCCTTTCAAGTTGATTACAATTTTGACCTTGCGGACCTCGAGCCAGCTTCACTCGCAAATTAGTCTTTGTTCATAAAATTTGATGAATTTGATGCTTGTTGGCTCGAGGTCAAGAAGAAAAAACTCAGTTTGTGTTTGTTTCCAATATATTTCGGATGCACATCGTTTATTTATATTTATAAAGAGTTTTAACACTAGCTTATGATCAAAAAATTACCAATTATAATGCGGGTTTCTTACAAAAATTGGCTTAACAATACATTTGATTTTCGAAGAAATTCTACGAGCAGATTTATAGTTACGATAGACAGTTAAAAGAAAAGTTTATGATAAAACGAATACAAATGGTACAAAAAGTATTTACAATTGATTTTATACAACATTATTTTTGAGGTGAGCAGAAATTCGACAGTATTACACGAGTTATTTTAGGCAATTGAAGAAAATCCTTTGTACAAATTCGAATTTTTGAAAAATTTGCTGAAAAAATTTGTATAATGAGGCAAGTTTTTGCTATCAGAAATATACAACACCACAAATTAGATTGGTTTAGCTGTTTCAAGAACCTCCCGGTTCAATCTTTAGTAGTCTTTACCCATCGAATGCAAGTCAGCAGCTGCCTCCTCCTGCCAGCACTGCTATAACCGTTTGGGAATGCCGACTCGAATATATAAAATTCTGAAAAATTCCAGAAGTAGAATTGGGTTAAGAAAACGAACAGTTTTTCGGTCTTCCAAATTGTTTGATACTTACTTATGCAAGTGATTAAAAAGTGAGCTCAAAACGCAATGATCAGCTGTGCTCAATCAAGTTTAAGGTACTGAAACAAGATCTGACATCACCCAGGGACAAAACGAAGCAACACCGAATGAATCTTTGTAAAAATGTCGCAGGCTCATATCAAATACAAAGTGTCTTTCGTATCAGTTTAAGACAATAGAGACACAGAAGACAAACATCAACAAATTCACTTTTTACACACACATAGAAAATTTCCTAAAATTTTACGCTAATGGAAGTTTTATGATAGTTACACATGATGACGACCAGCGCCACGCAATGACAATTTTTATGCAACCTAAAAAAACAAGACAAAACACACAAAAAAAAGACAGTATCTTTTACTCGTCATGCATTAGCGGGCAGGCGCCTGCATTGAAAGCGATAGAGTACCCCGAGAGTGTTGGAACAACGACCGCACAATTTTAGCACATTTTCAGCCTATCAACTTACAGCAGGATGCGTCAGGTTACAGGGTCCTTTTTGTTCTTGTTGGTTTTTTTTTTTGGGCATATCCAATGACCTGAGCCACAGCTCTTGGTCGTTGCCCACCCTCGTCGAGACGAAAAGCCTAATGAAAGGCCGTTAGTGTCCTGTAAAACGAAAGAAAATAAAATACAAAAATACAAAAATGCGGGTGCAAAGCGTCATAAAAAAATAATAGTGTTATCCAGCCAAACAGGTTCAGGTTCTCTGTCTCTTTCTCTATCTCTCTCTCGCTCATTTCCCTGGGCTATCAACGTGTAAATGTTGTCTAATGTTTTTATTTGATTAGCGTTTGCTACGTGCCGCATTTTGAACGCATTTTTCTAGGAATTTTTTCTTGACCCTGCTTGAAGATTTCTTTTTTTTTTTTTCTCGCTCCTTTTATTTTCCTTGGGCTGCTGTTAAGATTAATTGTGTAAGCGTAAATTTTTTAATTTCGTGGAAATAATGTTTTTGAGCGTTGAAGGAATCTCTCTTCTTCTGGCCTTGAATTTCGGGGGTAATTTGTTTGTGATTTGCTTTTAAGAGCTTTTCTCGTCTTCTTGTATAATAAGGTAAATATTTACTAATCAATTTTTTTGTTTCTTTTGCAGGTATGTAAATCGTTGATGAAATGTTAATGGCTAATTATGCATACATATAAAATTTGTGGTGAGTTCTCAAGAGGGTTGCCTTTTATGTTTCTAGTTTTAAGGTAAAAGAAAAGAAAGCTTTCATTGTTTTTTAAAACATTTGAAATAAGCAAAAGTTTTAACATAAAAGCCAACCCTCGTAGTGCAATATTAATTTTAAAGCAAATCAATTGGAATTTCCTTAAGCACTTTAATACCTTTCAAATTCAATTTCCCTCCTTAACAACTCATTGCCGGCTGCATTCTTGATAATGAAGTCTTTTGTCCAAAGTTAACATCCTCAAGCTTCAAGCAAACATGATTACTATCACAAACACACTTGCAAAAACACACTCACACACACACACTCTTGACAGTTTCCTCCTCTCAGTTGACTTTGAGTAGGGGAAAAAAGTTATTATATTTTCACTTATTGATGACCAAAAAATGAAATGAAAACAATCAAAATGACAACTGTCAGAACAGAAATATTTCTCTAGTTTTTCGTTCCTCCTTCCCACTCGAACGAAAGAAAACTTTTTCAAGAAAAAAAATCTTACAAAAAAAAAGACAAAGACGTACAAAAACGAGTTAAGGGCCATGAAGAATGAAATTTTATTTGCTTACGCTTTATTATACGGAGACTTTCAGCAAAAAGTTTTGCCTACTCCATCATCCTGTTTTGTACTTGCACCTGATGAAGATTTCTTTCTTTTGTTGGCTTTTGTCTGGCATATGAGTTCGTACATAGTAGAAACACATCAAATAAATTGCAGGTGCAATAAAGCAGAAAGTAGGCAGATAGAGAACGAGTGTTGAACAGGCTGAAGGAGCAGAAGGTAGGATACAATGGCTTGATATATTGTACTACAATACATGGGATTTTCACTTTTCTTTTTTGACACAATTAAACCAGCAGAGTAATGGAGGCGTGGTGGGCTTTCATGTAAATGAAACGAAATTTTCACTTTCAGTTGAATGTGTACCAGGCGAATTGTAGGCGTTTTTTGACATGAGTGGCTCTGCTCCTGCCAGTTGGCGTAAGTGGTACAAATTGGGAATGTTGAAGCTTGAAATGTACAAATTGAAATCCGCAAAAGCACAGAAATTGTATGGGAATAGAGATATAAAGCTTAAGTAAATAAAAGAGTTAAAAAAACCTTAAGAGAAAGGCAAAACAAACGAGACACAAAAACGGAGTTCTCTGTACCGAAGTTTTGATACACTTGAAATAGCATGTCACAACGGTTAGCGACTTCGACCAAACTTCGCAGATCAGCTTAAAAACATTACATATTACCCATGACCGTGTTTGAGAGCAGTAATATTGGGAACAAAACAGTTTTTCTCACTAAAACCCATTTTTCGAACGAACATTTCTATGGCAGCTACAAGAAGTAGTCATCCGATCCGGCCGGTTCCGACATATTAGCAGCGTGCAGTAAAAAGAAGACTCTGTGCAAAGTTTCAGCTCGATAGCTCCAAAACTGAGGGACTAGTTCGCGTAGAAACAGACAGACGGACAGACGGACGGACAAAGCTTAATCGACTCAGCTCGTCATGCTGATCAAGAATATATATACTTTATGTGGTCGAAGATGATTCCTTCTATGCGTTACAAACTTCTGGGCAAAATTATAATACACTTTTCAAGTGTATAAAAACTTTTTTTGCCAATAAAATAATCAAATATGATTTTCCCTAAAGAAACATGCGATTGAAAGCCTATATACAAAACAAAACCAAAAATCTTGTAAGCTAGACACTCACATCTGCTAAATTTTCCGAAAGCAGAATTGTCAGCTTATTACGTACTAGTAAGTAGTAAAGTACAGTATGACCCTTCAATAGCAAAATTCCATCAGCCATTAGACGGGCACACAAGGCCTGCTCTCATTTTATATAACAAATTAGCTTGGCACAACCAGTGCACTGTGTAAATGTTTATTAGCAAATGCCATCGGATGGTCTCAAGATTCAAAATGCAGCATCAAAGTTGGCTTGCATCAATCTGCCAGGTAGCCCAATACCAGAGTGCCCACCACAGAGCCCACAAAGAACATCGATTGTCCCATGGTTAATTTCCAAGCATCCTCACAAATCCAGTTCATATCGCTGGTCAGACTCCCATATCCCATATATAACTCATATTCGTAGCGCTGACAGGTGTCGTTAGTATAAACCAAGGGGGCACAGCTTGATTCACCGGCTGGTGGACTGCCCTCGGCCAAGCCATCTGCACACCTACACGTATGCGTGATGTCAATTTTGTGTCTCTTCAGCCAGCTGTGTATTTACTCACCAATACTTTGGCACAAAACTTATTATCGTCTGGGAATAGTAATGTATTGCGGATAGTAAATTAATCACACAGAACAGCATTAGCATCAACACTTGCAGGCGATTGCAATCGCCGCATTTCTCTAGGATTTTGTCCACCTCCAACATTGTGCTCTTCCTCGCTCAAACCACTTGAGTTCACAAATTCCACAGATCTGAAAAGAGGGAAGAAATCTACAGCTTGAGCTAGAGATTGCATTGCGCATAATTTGCCTAATTGCTTTTGTCTCGCTTAAACTACTAAACCAATTAGCTGCAAGCTGAAATAATTTTTGTAAATTATGTGTGACAGTTTTCTCAATTGGAAAGTTGTATCGAAGACAAAATCAAACACCTGGTACTTTACTCAAAAAAATGTAGTCCCTTATATTTGAATCAAGAAATATTTATTCAATGATAAGGCACGTACTAATAGCTATATGCTATTGTCATCCGATTTGTATCAATCTTATCAGAACTATGTGGAAGCGTAATTCAAGTTGGGGGTAAGAGTTTTTTCAGTCCTATCTTTTCTATTTCTATATGTCCGATTTTCATTAAGCTGGATTTGGGTACTCCATATGACCTACTGGGATTAAAATCTGTTTAAAAATTAATTATTTTCAATTATTGCCCCGCCCCCTCCCGTCACCGCAATTTTTGAAAAAAAACGTCATATCTTCCACAGATGGTTTGTACCTTCTAGAGATAGTTAGTAATTATCGATATGTATCGATTTGCCGAAGAAATGATATAGATTGGATAAGCGGTTCTCAAGTAATGAGCAAAAATGTGAACTACCCCCGCCACCAACACCGCACAATCTTAGAGAGAGATAGAAACTTAGAGATGAGCGCGCAGCAGCAGCACTGCATTCAGCTCCTACTCCAGGTACAGAGTATATTAAAGACGGGCAGTCGGTCAAGCCACTTCTCACTTGTTTAAATTACTCTTCTTGATGTCGTCTTAACTTCAAGTGAGGAATCATTCACAGGAACCGCATGATTACTCCCAGCGCACTATGGTCCCAAATCCCAAAAAGCTGGCCAAAAGTAAAAAAAATTGATTTTTATATACTTTACTTATTCTTCGATTAGTTGTACTTAAATCTAGTTTGTATTTTGACTGTTAATAAGGAGAAAGTATCCCCACCTGGCTGAGGCATGAACGCCGTTCGTGAGCGTCGATCGTGCCTCATCGTTCACTCGTCATGCATCGAAAATAACATAGCGTTTGGAAGCGTATATGAATCGCAAAAAATTAACCGGTTTTGGAATCTGAAAAATGGATTCTACTCTAGGAAGTAAGTACAATTTGAATAATCAAATATTGAATCGTTAATAAAAGTAGAGGTTTTTCTTGGTCACATTCTGAAAAGTCGTGTTAGAGAAAGCCATAAGTCAAAACTCCCATCAGATCCCACTCTCAAACAAATAAGAAATTGTTGTTTAGACAATTCTTAAAAACATATCTAAAACTTAGCTGCAGATAGCTGCATATTTGATCTTCGTGATGATTTTTGTGCCACATTTGTCGCTACATAATATATGTATATACACTGCTTGACAGCACTCTCCCCCAATTCACCAAACCAACTATTTCTAAAGTATTTTGGTACGCTGAGCTCGAGAATCGATATGAAAAAATCTGTCAAATAGTTATCGAGATATTATCGATAAACGTGATTTTCGACGTTACAGCCATATCAAATATACCGTTTTTTCGACGGAAAACGAATTGTACGCCATAATTTTTTTTGATTGCCGCCATTTTGTTTTTCTAAATTTTGACCTCAAATTCGTGATCAGCGACCCCAAAAAACCCCCGAGTACAGACTTTCAGCAAAATCAAATACGTTTTTCGACTTTTGGCCGTCTTTTTGGGATTTGGGACCACTGTGCAGCGTCCCTTTGATGGTTTTTCAATTTTCGAAAGAGTTTTTCAAATATTCTGTAAACTGTTCGTGATCTATTGCAGAGCAAAAAAAAAAACATTGATGTTTTCAAATGATAATTTGTTGCCATTGATAAAAGCTATCAGCTGGAAGTATATTATTTCTTGTTCCTTAACCGCTCCCCCCTACCCATCATAAGCACCTTTTTTTATTATTACTACATATTATTATATATTATACTATTACTATGAATGCGAATTATTTTAGTTTTTCTTTCCAATTTTCATTTATTTTTTGGCTTAATATTTTTTATACCCTGTACCAAATGGTACATAAAGTATATTAAGTTTGTGCAAAAGTATGTAACAGCCAGAAGGAATCACCTCCGACCCATATAAAGTATATATATTCTTGATCAGCATCAACAGCCGAGTCGATATAGCCATGTCATCGTCCGTCTGTCTGTTGAATGGTAAAGAGCTCAGAGACTGTAACAGGTATGGGCCACAATGTTTATAATTGCAGGTAGGTACAACTATCGAGTTTTTTCAGATTTGAAAAACCTAATATATCTCCATCTTTCAAAAAATGAAAAACTGATCGTTCTCTGTAAAAAGTAAATCACAGACAAAAAGAAGGCTATAGCATCACAGAATTTTTACATGTAAGTAGGTGTATACTGTACCCAGTTCAAGTTTGACCCAGATTTGAACAAATTTCTCTCTCCTCTTCTAACCATTCGGAAAACATGTTAGAGCTACAATAAGTAGTTAACCGATTCGATCGTTCGACTTTATATATCAATTAAGAAGCTCCAAAGTTTCAGTCTGTTCAGTGTATCACTATAAGACCTCCCGACGCAAAAACACCGAAGATGGATGAAAGAGAGCCACCACAGCAAATTTCATACTTGTTTTTGTATGAAGTTTTACGTTTGCGAGCAAACAATGCCAAGTACCTGGGCATCGTACTGGACAGGAAACTACTCTGGCATGCCAATATTACTGAGCGAGTGAAGAAGGCATCCATTGCCCTCTTTTCTTGTAAGCAGGCGATAGGCCGCAAATGGGGACTTTCCCCAGCAATTGTTCATTGGCTTTACACAGCCTAGTTTGGCAGCAACGAGAAACCATCAGTCCCAGGTCAGAGAAGCGCTGAAATATGTATGAGCGGTGCGCTCCGAACCACCCCAACGGGAAGCACTAAATACCATATTTCAACTGCTTCCTTTAGACTTGATGTCTAAACAGTTAGCGTCCATTACAGCCCTGAGATTAAGAGAGTCTGAAGCCTGGAACACGGGTAAATCTGAACACTCAACAATACTAAACCACCATAGCGCGGTTCCCGCCATTACAGACTACTGTATACCCACAACGTCATTCCACAAACTCTATGACGTCAATATCCCCAGTAGACTCGACTGGGATAACTTGCCGCACAGCAGAGTAAATTCCATCAATATTTACACTGATGGATCATAGCTCGATAACAAAGTAGGAGGGGGAGTTTTCTCCACAGACCTAAATATGGAAATCACTTTCCGGCTCCCTGATCATTGCAGTGTGTACCAAGCAGAATTGGTTGCCATCCAGGAGGCCGCCAAATACCTTAGCACACTCATGATCAATGAAGGAACGTATATATTTACTCTGATAGTCATGCAGCTCTAAGGGCTCTTGACTCGCACAACATAACTAATACCTCACGGAACGCCGCAGATCCCTAAATGCGATCACTCAGCATCTCCGTATACAACTCATCTGGCTGCCTGGACACTGAAACATTGAGGGAAACGAGTCAGCCGACAACTGGAAAAGACAGGGCACTACCAGTCAGCTCCTCCCAATGAAAAAATTCAGATAAGAGCTTGATAGGGATGCCCTTAGCCTCAATTTAAACTACTTACAAGGAATGAAACGTGGCGCCGGCTACAGAACGATGTGAACAACCTTCCGGTTTGCGCCGTAGCTAAACTCACGGGGCCAACGTTCAACCTTAAAACGAACCAACAGTCTTCTGCGCCAAAGTAGAGAAAACAATCAATTCTGATTGGGGCCCTACGCCTGCCTCATCAGCAGGAATGTAGTACGCTTGAGCGTAACTCACAACGACTTCTCGAAGCTGCCAATGTGAAGAAGAGGATGAGACATCTTCTTTGCCATTGCCTAGCTCTTAGTAGAAGGAGACATAAAACTCTTGGTTACCCATTTCTACTCAACCTCTCGGAAGTATCCGTTATTGAGATTCCATCTCTACTAAAATTCTTGACGTCGTCACAATGGTTCAGTCGGG
>JAEIFU010002001.1:0-52948 GCA_018904235.1 Lordiphosa stackelbergi
TCTTGTCTATTTGCATTTATCATTGGCAGACAAGAACAACAACAACAACAACAACAGAACAGTGACAACACTTTTGCATGCAAATATATCAGACGTCACCTCTCATGCTGGCAGTTAAACACATGTGCCACGTTGGACTCCTACTTAGTCTTCTGAGCTCCACCTCCACCTTCACCTCTACCACTCTATGCCCTGTCTCTATCAATATGCTTCTGGCGATGCTTTAGTGTTGCCCTTTACCTGCTTACTGATGGCACAGTGGGACGAGAGTGAAGGAATGGGGCGCGAGAGAAAAGCGGTCATAAGCCCCAGAAAAGTATTGAAATGTACCATATAGGCCCTATCAAGGCATACTAAACAAGGTAGTCTCACTCACTCTCTCAGAACTCCGTATATTTGTGTCAAAAGCGAGACATTATATTTCAATACAAAGCCTACTAAACTACTAATAAATCACAAAAATTCGTCCGCGGAGATGCTTTGCTTACAACAGTTGCTTACGACTAAATTTAACAAAAGCAAGGGTGTGGCCTACCTTGTTTAGTGTACCTTGGGCCCTATAAATTTGAGCTTTGGGTTATGATAGCGAATTTTTAAAGGAGTGGGGCCCGTTCTCTATTGCTCCGAATTCGATAAATCAAGAAAGGTAAAAGAATTCAGAGAAAAGATTGGTAACATAAAGATACACATTTTAAGTTTTTGGAAAGCGGAAATTTTTAACAATTCTGATTCCGCCTGATTTGATCGAATTCGGAATGGGCAGAGGTCATATTGAATAAGATATTCAAAATTAAATTTTAGTTTAACAATTGGACATGGTTTTGAATCAGTTAAAGTTCCACTTGGGCTTAAACTTGTTTTCTGTAAGATTACAAAGTCTCCAAATCTGAATTCGAGGTTTTAGAATCTTTTATTCTTCTATAAATACATTCAGTAAATGTTTTTTAACACTAAGCTTTGTTTTCCGCTACTCCACAAAGTATAAAGGCATTTTGTAAAATTTCTATAGGTTTTTAGAATAATTAAACTGGTTTTCTGCAATTCTACAAAGTCTCCAAATCTAAATTTGTTAAGTTTTAGCAGCTTATCTGCCTCAATGAAAACATTCTGCAAAGTTTTTGTAGGTTTATAATTTACTAGCTGAACCCGCAGCGACTCGTCCGCGTCCAAGTTTTGAAAAATCGTAGTAAGTAGAAAAATTTGTAAAGCTCCCTGAACACTGTGTTTGTATCATAATCTATTTGTTAAACGGAAATTATTTCTTAATATTACTAGCTTCATTAGCTTAATTTTTAAGACATTCTCGAATTTACGGTTGATTAAAATAAATCAATCTGGAAAAGGAGGATTAAGTAAAGCGTGGAAATGCATGGCCTTTTACACATATTAAATTCTATCCCGTCCCGTCCTAAGGGGACACAACCAAATCCCCCGAAGTAGCGCGGAAATTCTAGAATTACAAATTATTCCCCTTCCTGTCTTGTGAATGCCTTCTATGTAGTGAATTTATGGTCAAGGGACTTTTTTTTATTGCTTTGTTTTTATATAAGATCTCTAGAATATTGTTTTCTGATCAATTTATGTAAATCAACGCAGTATGAGAATGTAACTATTTAAACATGTGTACTTAAGTGTCTTTATTATGCGGCAACCAAAACAGGGAAAATTCTTGAAAATAGAAAATATTAGAAGCAAATTTAACATTTCTTATTTAAAATCGGAAAAAATAAAAAACTTCTAATAAAGGTCACAATTCCCGCTGCCCTCTGATTTTTTATCTACCAAAGTTTAATTGAAAAACAAGCTATTTTGGCAATACTTTTTTTTATCCTTCAAACCATTTTTTCGAAAACGAATTTTTAAGAGTTTCAATCGATATAAATATCTAAGATTATCAACTCACAGCCTAGTTTATTAACAAAGACTCGCAAATAAGGTAAGGAGACAACTAATTTTAAGAAAACTGCTCACGACATGTGTGCCATCACTTTTCCGATCTCACCTCTAACAAAAGACGGCTCTTTCTGTTGTGCATATGACAAGAAAAAACACACGCACAATTTTTGGCTTCTAGCTTTTTGTGAAATTTTAACTACTATATTGTGATATAAACGGTCAACATATTGTTAAAGCTATCGATGTGTTTTGTATGTGCCATAAGATTCAATGCAATTGGATGAGGCCAATCTAAATTTAATTTATTGCTTATTTTGTGAAAAAAAAACACACACACATACATATACACGCACTCAGCGCGCTCTCACTCTCTCTCGCGCTCTCAGCGAACCAACTTTACCACAACATTGCCTGAGCGGAACAACCGTTATGACCCCATACAAACCTTTAATTGGCCTTTTCAGAAGATTGGTAAAAAATTGTCCAAATTTTTTTTCTAAGTGCGCGCTTGCATAACTAAACGAAGGTCTATGCCAAATCTCAAAACTGTAGGATAAGCCGTTTAGGCTGGGCGTTGATAATATGTCACCATATCAGTCGGGCGTACACATTTATATATATAGATTTAGGTTGGTTTTCGGCAACTCTACAAAGTCTCCGATTCCGAATTTATAGTTTCAGAAGCTTATCTTCTTCAATGAATACATTTTGTCAAGTTTTCATAGGTTTTTAAATTACTTGGGGTGGTTTTCTGAAACTCTACAAATTCGCCATATCTAAATTTGTAGTTTTAGAAGCTAATCTGCTTCAATGAAAACATTTTGTAAAGTTTTTAAAGGTTTTTAAACTACTCAGGCGGGTTTTCAGCAACTCTACAAATTCTCCAAATCTGAATATGTAGTTTTTTAAGCGTATCTTCTTCAATGAATAAATTCTGTAAAGTTTTTATTGGTTTTTAATTACTTAGGCTGGTTTTCTGGAACTCTACAAACTCTACATATCTGATTTTATAGTTTTCAAAGCTTATCGTCTTCAATGAATACTTTCTGTAAAGTTTTTATAGGTTTTTAAACTACTTAGGATAGTTTTCTGCAACTCTACAAATTCTCCAATTCTGAATTTGGTATATGAAAAACTTTCTGCTGCTAGAAACACATTCTGTTAAGTTTTTAAAGGTTTTTATAATAATTAGGTTGGTTTTTTGCAACTCTACAAAGTCTCCAAATCAGAATTTGTTATTTGAAAAGCTTTTTTCCCCCATAAAGACATTCTCTTAAGATTTTATAAGTTGTTTTTTGGCCATTTCATAAATTTTAAAATTTATATTTTGTAAAAATTGGCTATACAGCTCCTCCAACGGGGCCAAGCCAAGCTTCTCACATTTTATATTTTATATTTTGTAATTTTAGAAGCTAATCTTTGCTATGCATAAATTCTGTTAAGTTTTTATAGGTTTTTAAATTATTCAGACTTGTTTTCTACTACTCTACAAAGTCTGCAAGTCTGTATTAGTTAGTTGGAAGCTGATCTGTAAAGACTTTTACATGTACATTCTCCAATTGTAATTCTCCAATTTGAAATTTGTTATTTGGAAGTGAATATTCTTCTATTTATGAAAACATTCTTTTTAAGTTCTTATAGGTTTTTCTTTTATAATAATTAGGCATGTTTTTAGTAACTCTACAAAGTCTCCAAAGCTAAATTGTAATGTAAAATTGACTATACAGCCCTAAAGGGACCAAGCCAAGCTAGCCAATGCTAAATTATAATTCGGATTTACTGAAAGAAAGTTTACAATGTCGATTTTCTTAGTATAGATGCTGAGATTCTACTTTCTTTAGTTCTTCATATGTAAATAACTTAGTCTAGAAGCGGGTCTTCTACTTCAGCTCTACTCTCTAATACTATAACATTATTACGGCATGTCTATAGTCACTGTACAGCTGAATTTTTAATTTTATAAGCTGATTATCTTCTAAGAATTGATAATAATTGTAATTCTACAAAGTCTCCATATCGGTATTAGATATTTTGCTTTTGATATTCTAAAAACAACACACTTTTTTTATTTGTTTTAATATAAAATAAGACTTAATTTCAGCCATTCTACAAAGTCTCCAAATCAAAAGAAAGCTAAAAATAATAATAACGGCAACTCTACAAAGTCTCAAAATATAATATATGTTTTTTTCTCTACAAAGTCTCAATTAAAAAAAAAATTAATAATACGGCAACTCTACAAAGTCTCCAAATCGAATATAACACAACACAAGGCAAAGTTTTTATTTGTTTTTATAATAACAATGTTTGATTTTAGCCACTCTACAAAGTCTCCAAATCAAAATCAAGCATTTAAACAACTGATTTTCTTAATAATTAGTCTTGTTTTTAGCCACTCTACAGTATTTTGAAGCCTAAAAGGGTATCATGAGATTTCAATTCGTGTTATTTAAAAAGTCTCCAACATTGAATTATATTTTGGAGGGTTTTTATAAACCACGGAATGGTTTTTAGATAGTCTAATTAGTCTACATTAGTACCTACAATTTTGTTCTGAATTGCCTTGCGCTTGAACAATAACAAAAGGATTTTTGTGTGCCTCGCGTTGAGGACTTTCTTGTGCTTCGCGTTGAGGGCGGCGAGCTAGTTCGAGAGCTCAAAGCTTAAATGTATCCCAAAAAGACAACAATAATTTTTCTGTCTCTGGCCCCACTGTCTTGGCCCAAACATAGCGATGCGGTGCGCTGTCACATAAAGCGCACAAGTGCCAAATTGCTTAGGCAAACTACGTTAGTTATTACGGAGCCGAAGCTTCAGCGGTTGCTACGTGAAGCAAACTTGGTTACTTTTGGGCCTGTTCTTAGTTTTGGTTTTGCCTGGTCTAGGGTTGTCTCGTTTTTTGTTGTTGTTGTTGTTGTTGCTATGGCCTGTTAAAGGTTCATAACTGGTTGGGTTGGTTGCCTCTTTAATATAAAGCATACGCCATGTGTGTTCGCTGCCTCAAATTCAGGTAGCAACTGTCAGCGTGGCCCCAAATTGCCAATAGCGAGTGTGAGGTACAAAAAACAAATCCGCCTGTTGGTCATACTACACAACTGCAACACTTACAAAAAGGTAGCGAGAGGGGAGAGAGAGAGAGAGATTGGGAGAGGGAGACAGACAGCCTAAAAGCATGCAACTAAACCCGTCATAGCAATCACTTAACTTGGAACCGGGCAAATACAAAAACAATGAATAAAAACACAAAAATTTGAGAGCTATGCCAGCACTTTTGTTGAGGGAGCTGGAACGGCAGGATGAACAACACTTGACGGTTCTGATCAACATGGCGAAATGAAAGCAAAATAAACCGAATTTGAGAGTCTTTGTCAATGACTTGTGTTATGGAATGGAATATCGAGATCTGAACCAGTTTTCACACATTTCAATGAATTTTAATTGTCGATAGAAAAGAAAAAACTAGTTGCATGGTTGAACATGTTTATAGAACTAGTTCTGTGACCCTGAAAATTCCAAGACATATGAAATGGTTTCCCTTATAAGAGTTTGTGTAATTTGCACTTTGTTTTTTTTGATGAAACAGCTCAAAACATCTCGAAAATATTTACACTAATTCGATTAATGATAAATTTAAAAGAACTGAAATAAATAGAACTTGTTCCACTACAAAAATATCTCACAAGAACTAGATCTTTTACTTTAAATATTTATAAAAAATATTTAAAAAAAAAAACTGGACCGATGTGGTTTGAGCTAGCTTTTAGTTTTGACTGAGCAACACGTCCAAATGATAAAATTGTTTGATAATTTTGGGAAATAAATGGACTAATGAAACGGGTTGAAACTTTTAAGATAACAAGAAAAAAGGAATCAAAGGAGGCATTAAAAACCATTTCAAAAAGTAACGAGTGAGAGGGAATTAATAAATAAATAAGTATGGATTAAAAATGTCAGGTTGAAGCAAGCACTTGGTCTAAATATACATTTAAAAGCAGCGAGTGAGAGAAGCAACGAGTAAAAATATTTAAAAATTTTTGTTTAAAAGTTGTCAAATTGGTAATATTAATGAACTCAAATTAAGAACGGAATAAAATGAAAATGACCTTAAGAAAGCAACGAGAAGATTTACAAAGTAACGTGTAGAAAAAACTTATTGCTTTAATAAATTGGGCTGCCAAATTTCAGCTTGAAGAAAAGTACAAAATGAACGAGTGACCAAAAATGGAGAGTAAGATTCATAAAAAATCGAGTAAAATTAAATGAGTTGGATAAGACAACAAAAAAGTAACGAGGAAGATTTACAAAGTAACGAGTAGAACCATCTAATTGGTTTCTTGAATTCGGCTGCCAATTTCCAGTTTAAAAAAATAAACCAAATGAACGAGTAACAAAAAAGTAGCGAGTAAGATACATAAAAAATGAAGAAAAACTAAAATAAATTGCAAATGGCCACAAAAAAGCAACAAAGGAGATAAACAACATCTAAATGGTTTCTTGAATTAGGTTGGCAATTTCCAGTTTGAAAAAAATAAACCAAATGAACGAGTGATAAAAAAGTAGCGAGTAAGATTCATAAGGAAATGGAGAAAAACTAACATGAATTGCACATAACAACAAATCAGTAACGAGGTATAAATTTGGCTGCCAATTTTCGGCTTGAAGAAAAGTATAAGTCGAACGAGTAAAAAAAAAAAGAAAGTAAGATTAAAATGGTTCTCTCTCCGCTGCTGTGGGTTGTAACAGTTAACCAACTGCTGCGACTTATGGAGGCGGAGGGACACGTAGTGGTGGCGTATGCGGATGATATTGCCACTCTAAGCTCGACGAAAAAGTAGGAGGGGGCGTTTTCTCCCCGACCTAGATCTAAACTTGTCGTTACGCCTTCCCGACCACTGCAGTGTGTACCAAGCGGAAGTGGTAGCCATCCAGGAAGCCGCCACCTACCTTAACACACTCACGGTCAAAGAAGGCGACGTATTCATATACTCAGACAGTCAAGCAGCCCTCAAAGCACTTGACTCACATACAAACAATGCTAAAACCCTTACTAATTGTCGCGTATCTCTTAACGAGATCGCACGACATTTCAGTATACACCTTATATGGGTGCCTAGACACCGCAACATAGAGGGAAACGAGTCTGCGGACAAACTTGCCAGAATAGGAACCACCATCGAGCTCCTTTCAGAGAAGACAATGATTGGGATGCCTATGGCAACACATAAGCTGCTTATAAAAGCTGAAACACTCCGTCTCGCTACGGATCGGTGGGATACCATTTCCTACTGTAACGTATCTAAACTCACGTGGCCTACATTCAACCAAAAACGTACAAACACACTTTTACGACTCAGAAGAGAGCACATATCGTTTGGCTGAGCCCTCACGGGGCACTGTCTTATTGGCAGACACGCAGCACGCCTAGGCGTTGCTCGCCATGTCATCTGTAGAAGTTGTAAACATGAAGAAGAGGAGGAAACAGTACAACACCTTCTCTGCCACTGCCCCGCTTTAAGTAGAAGAAGACTAAGGACATTTGGTCAACCTCTCCTACTCAGCCTTACGGAGACATCCGATCTAGAGATCCCAGCTCTATTAAAATTTATTCTGTCTACACTTCAGTACCGAGGACCCGCCTCAGTCTTAAAAAGGGTTAACAGGGAATAAATATGGCATCGCAATGGGCCCCCAAGTGGGAGGCGACTTGTCGCTCTCAGCCATCGAACCTAACCTAACCTAAGATTAAAATGAATTGCAAAAAGACAACAAAAATTATAAGTAGAAACATCTAATTAATTTCACGAATTGGGCTGACAATTTTTAGCTTTTTAAGTGGAGGGGAAGATTCAAAGGAATTGCAAATGACAACAAAGAAGAAATGAATGAGATTTACAGAGTAACGAGTAGAAACATCTAATTGGTTAAATGAATTAGGCTGCCAATTTTCAGCTTCAAGCACCGTACACAAATGAACGAGTGACAAGAAAGTAGCGAGAAAGATTGATAAAAAATCAAGTAAAATTTAAATAATTTGCAAATGACAATAAAAAAGGAACCAGGGATGAATTTGGCTGCCAAGAAAAGTACAAATCGAACGTGTGACCAAAAGTGAAGAGTAAGATTCAAATGAATTGCAAATGACAACAAAAAAGTACCGAAGGAGATTTACAAAGTAACGAGTAGAAACATCTACTTGGTTTCTTGAATTAGGCTGTCAATTTTCAGCTTGAAGAAAAGTACAAAATGAACGAGTGACAAAAAAGTGGCGAGTAAGATTCAAATGAATAGCAAATGACAACAAAAAAGTAACCAGGAAGATTTACAAAGTAACGAGTAGAAACATTTAATTGGTTTTATGAATTTGGCAGCTAATTTTTAGCTTGAAGAAAGGTACAAAATGAACGAGTGACTAAAAAGTAGCGAGTAAGATTCATAAAAACTCTATAAAAATTAAAATGAAGTGCAAATGACCACAAAAAATGTAACGAGGGAGATTTTGGCTGCCAATTTTCAGCTTGAAGAAAATTACCATAAGAACGAGTGACAAAAATAAAGAGTAAGATTCAAATGAATAGCAAATGACAACAAAAAAGTAACCAGGAAGATTTACAAAGTAACGAGTAGAAACATTTAATTGAATTTATGAATTTGGCAGCTAATTTTAAGCTTGAAGAAAGGTACAAAATGAACGAGTGACTAAAAAGTAGCGAGTAAGATTCATAAAAATCAAGTAAAATTAAAATAAATTGCAAATGACAACAAAAAAGCAACAAAGGAGATTTACAAAGTAACGAGTAGAATCAACTTATTGAGATAATGAATTGGGCTGCCCATTTTCAGCTTGAAAAAATAAACCAAATAAACGAGTGACAAAAAAGTGGCGAGTAAGATTCAAATGAATAGCAAATGACAACAAAAAAGTAACGAAGAAGATTTACAAAGTAACGAGTAGAAACATTTGATTGAATTTATGAATTTGGCAGCTAATTTTAAGCTTGAATAAAGGTACAAAATGAACGAGTGACAAAAAAGTAGCGAGTAAGATTCATAAAAATGGAAAAAAAAATTTAAATAAATAAATGAAAGTCAAAAATTACAGTCATATAAAATTAATCGCACACATTTTGGCTTTAACCCAAAGCTCAGCAATTTTCACTCACAACAAACCAAAGATTTTAAAATTTTATTGAATTTATCTCTTCACTTTATAATTGTTCATCTCACTTTAAGACTTTTCTGATATTTAACAATAGCTTGAAATTTTTTGTTCCTTTTGTTATTCCATTTGACAATTTGATGTGTCCAGTTTTCGTTTTTCTTGTTGTATTTATTTCACACATAAAATATTCAATTTCCATTTCTCTTGTTGTTTTCTTTGTTTTTAGAAACGTTAGCAAAAATCCAATAAAAATACACATAAAAATTGAGAGAAACAAATATGAACGCTTTTTCGCTTGTTGAGTCCTGGTGCTGGTTTCTGGGCCCTTCGGGGTTTTCGTGCAGCGCAGCGCATTTTGATTGCAGATTGTGTGCTTTATTGTTTCCATATCAATTAATAGAAATTGAAAATCAGCCTAAAAACTGCTGCTCGCAATTTTCTTCCTTTTCCCCGCCCCCCCGCTCTATTGTTTTCAATTCATCAATCATCACATAAAAATGTTTGATAAAAACGGCTTTTATTTTGGTCTACTGCCAGATAAATATTATGACAGAGAGCGAAAGAGATGGTGAAAAGGGAAGGGGAGCTCTCATTATGCCTGGATGGCATTTTAAGTGGAAAACAATGTTGTTGCGATAACATTGCATTGTTATCATTCTGGGAAAGTTAACTCTCGCCCACCCGCACTTCCCCGTACATGCAAATCAATCAAAATAGCTCAAAAATCTGTAATCACAGTTCAGAGGTAACTGTGCAAGGTCGTTAGCTTTTATTTCTACAGAAATTTGGCAATGTAGAGCAAATGAGGGATTTATTGGAACAATATTTTGATTTTGAATTGCCAAAACCAAATTGGCTGGCAAATAGACAGGCAATCTATGAGTTTTCATCTTAACCAAACAGCTGGACAATGCGTCTTAAGTCCATAAAATATGTGATTTTAAGAGGCAGTGGAACTGGGCTAGAAGAGATTGATATGAGAACATGCCCAGTAAACAGATAAGAGTGACTCTAGCAATATCGCATATTTATTGCATTTTTTAACTCCCTTCGGGGGAAAAAAAGTGTATGCAACACTTTTTGGAGGAGAGAAAGCGTTTCTTCGGGTAGATATGAAAAAGTCTCTTCTCAGGGATGAGTAAGCGTCTCACACAAAAAACCACGAGAAAGCCAAGCCAACTTCGTCTGTGCCGAAGTTTTTACACCCTTGCAAATGCTCTGAAGTTTCACAGTTTAAGAATGCAAAAATATTTTTAACTAAAACTCATTTAACGACCGATGGTTCCTATGACAGCTATAAGATATAGTCATCCGATTTTGACCAAATTATATAAATCTGTTTGAAAGCATGTAATATTAGTAATGGTCGAGTTTGGGGACGTTAACATTGAAAAAGAAAAAATTTTCTAACTAAAACTCATTTTTCGACCGATAGTTCCTATGGCAGCTATAAGATATAGTCTTCCGATTTTGACCAAATTACATAAATCTGTTTGAAAGCATGTAATATTAGTATTGGCCGAGTTTGGGGACGTTAACATTGAAAAACAAAAAAGTTTTTCTTACTAAAACCCATTTTTCGACCGATAGTTCCTATGGCAGCTATAAGATATAGTCATCCGATCCGGTTGGTTTCGACATATTAGCAGCGTGCAGTAAAAAGAAGACTCTGTGCCACATTTCAGCTCGATAGACGAAAGGACAAAGCAAAATCGGAACAGCTCGTCACCCTGATCAAGAATATATATAGTTTAGGAGGTTGGAAATGCATATTTCTAAGCGTTGCAAACTTCTGAAAAAATCGGACGACGATCCGTACAGGTATATAAGAATTATATTTTAAAATTTTGTTACCCCAACATTTTTGGGAAAAAAACAGGATTCGTTCAGTACCCGGCAAGTCTGTTAAGGATAACCATCAGCCGACCGATGCGTACAGCAATACCAGAGTGTACACAGAAAATGTAAGAATCCGGTTGTGTAAAAGTTTTAAAGAAAGAAAACTTTTAATAGATGTTCCGAGGTGGGATCGAACCCTCAACCTCCCGCACAGAAGACAAACACATTTCCCGCTGCACCACAAGCGGCTACATTTTTGTGAACCATTTGGCAATATCTAAAGTTTCCGGAATTATATGTCGTTTCCCATGTAGAACCCCAAAAATAGAAATTAAGTCCTTTACTGATTTGGATGATTTGGAACCGTCATATGATGGATTTGGCGGGATACTATTTTTATACCCGTTACTCGTAGTAAAAAGGGTATACTAAAGTCGTGCAAATGTATGTAAGAGGAAGAAGGAATCACTTCCGACCATATAAAGTATAATATATACAAGTCAGGACTGATAGCCGGCCACTCCAGTACAGGTATTTTTCTTGAAGAAAAAAGCCACAAATTTGATGTGTGGATTGGAGCGTTGTCCTGTTGAAAAATCCATCTATCTTCGTAAAGATCGTCTGCAAAATCTATTAATTCACTCTCCAGCAATTGAATATAGATTTCTGAGTTTGTTCTTATTGGAATAAAACATAGCCGAGACTTTCCTGCATATCCGAAACAGGCCCAAATCATCAGTGATCCACCACCGTGATTCCTCTTAGTTCGAGTTTCTCTTGGTTTTCTTAAGTCACGCCAATACTTCTGACAGCCATCAGAACCATCAAGATTAAACTTTTTTTCATCCGAAAAAATAACGTTTCGGAATTCTTCGGTCCAAAATTTGTACCTGTCAGCAAACGCCAAACGAGCCTTAAGATGGCGTGGCAATAGCATCGGTACAGCCACCCGGGAACTATGTTTAAGGTTACAATTTTCAGTTAAAATTTGATGGATCCGTCTTCTACCGACATTGAGCTCTAAATGACGTTAAATGCCTGTACAAGACATTTGATTGTTTACAGCCAGGCGCTTAATCTCACGCTTGCACCTATCGTCGATGTGGCTCGGTCTGCCACTGCGTTTAATCTGACCATAGAAGCTTGGATTTTTTAAGAAATTAGCTATCGTATTTCTGTGTCGAGACACTCTGGAAGCTATTTCAGTGATGGTAGCCCCACCTTCGTTCAATCCTTGGATTCGTCCGCGTTCCTCAGCTGATAAATGTGTTCCACGCGGCATTCTTAGGAAAATTTAAAAATTTCTGTTGTGTTTCTGCAACAACTACTTAATTTACTCTCAACTTTTCATTTTTATCAAAACACATCCAATTTGTTGCACGCCGACCATTAAATGCACACTAATTGGTTTTTGCACATAAACTTATTTCCTAAGAAAATCAAATCTCGCCACTCAAATGTGTGATAACGGTACTAAGAATGATGACCAAAGAAGAATTATGCAAAAGCATTCTAAAAATAGATAACAACAAAAGACTTTTGCATACCTAGAACATATGTTCTGTTACTATTGAGGAAGAGAGAAACGAAAACATATTTGCACATATACTTATTGCACTGAGGTACGTCTGTCTGAAAAAACACCTCTAGATCTCAGAGAAGGTAAGAGATAGAGGTTTGACATGTATGGGACAAATGCTTTTTTTGTACCTACAGATCAAATTTGTTTCAAATTTTGCACCCACGCCCCCCCCCCCCCCCCCCAATTTGAAAAACGTTATCTTTTCTATTTTTTTTTAAATTATACGTTATCTATTTTTAAATATTTTTTTTTTTTTTGTAAAATTATTTTTTTTTTTTTGGTTGTAAATTTTGGTTTTTTATTTTATAAGGATTGAACGTCCCGCCCCGCTACCACCCCTCCCACCATAAAAATATTGCATACTTTTCGGATGGTCACACTAAGGAACACAGGAACACTGTTAAACATGTTTTTTCATGAGTAACGGGTATATCAAAGTCGGTTAGAGCCGACTTTAACTTACGCTCTCGTTCTTCTTAAGTATGACGCTTAATAGGGTCATAGCTGATGAAGAAGCATGTGTATATGGTTAAGACACCAAGCCAAGCGGCACCATATCCGCCAATTCAAGCTGCCAGATTCTAGTACGGTCAATAAGGAATAATTCGTGAGGATATGTGCATTTTGCGTAAAGCATTCGGTTCTTTGCGGTTTTAATCCGCCGACAATCGTCTACCCGACTCTGCAGACTCTAAATCAGCAGACGCGTCAGTCAGTCGACACGAAGTATAATTTTTAAAGTGCGAATGCACAATCTTTACGTTTCCTGATTAAAGTTAAATAAGTAGATGTGCGTATACAACGCTAATGGTAAGAAATTTTTAAATGAGAACTTTATAAAATATGTCAAATATATATAGCACACTTAGTTCGGATTTTGATCTTAGCAACAGTAGCACTGAGCTAGAGCATTCGACTGAGAAGCGTACGGTCCCGAGTTCAAATCCCAGTAAAGGTATGTTTATAAAAAAAAAAAATTTCAGAGTTCTTTCAACACATTCTAAAAATGTGTTGTGATGTTGCGGTGGTTGGTGGTAATGTATAGAAACAAATGTATATATATAAAAGTGAAAAAACGAAATATATTTTTTTTTTGGTCTTTTGGGTGATAAAACCGCCTGGTTTATGTATAGTCCATACCGCCCGCCATAAGGCTTACCCAAACCGCCCTCCTCGGTTGGACACTTTTGTCTGACCGCTGGCGGCGGTGGATTTCATGACATCCCATATAAAATCTGGTATGAGAGCTATGGGGGCCGGCAGCTGGAGCCAGAATCCGGTTGACATTCTCCAGCCGGCGGCGACCTCCCGAACTACAGGAAGCTACTCGTTACTTTTAAGATTTTTATTTACTCGCTATGGCTATTCTTTGACTAAACGCTAGTTTTAGCACTTTGGTAGAGTTGTCATTTTATGGGTTGCCTGAAATATTCGGGACTTGAATCGTGAAAGTTTTAAGATTTTCACTTACTCGCTGCTTTAAGAGCTTCGACTTATAGCTACTTTTTTGGCGTGTACAGCTCTATTACCCAACTACTTGTGTCTTTAACAGAATTATCTTATTCCTTTCTTTTTATAATTTCGTCTAATTTGTCTTTTTTAACTAGATTCTAGCTACTCGTTACTTAAGAATTTCACTATTTTTACCACTCGCTAAATGTAGCCTTTCTTTTTAGTCCTTGTTTTCGCCATCTCCTACTCGTTACTGGTAAGAACTTCACTTATTCACTTAATTTTTGGAATTCAAACAACTTCTCGCTATTTTCAGCTTTAACAATTTGCAGGTTATCTGTCGACAGCTCAGATCCATTCTGAGAATACAACCCCAACTTTCACAACTTGTTAACTTAATTGGCTTAAGAATTCATAACAAGTTACAAAACTGGATCTAAATTAATTTGTACAAATTTTCCAAGAAAACGCAGTTGGCTGCACGGGATTTGCATTTTTCAGCAACAAAAAAAAAAAAAAAAAAAAGAAGGAAGAAAAAAAAACGTAATTAACTTTACTCTACCTTTGGCGTAATACAGAAAAAGATTGTCTTAATTTGATGAAAGTTTTTTGCTAATTCCATTTACGTTTGCAATTCTACCTTCCCCAAAATGGACAACATCACGCATACGCCAGGGCGATGGCGGCGGCGGCGGCGTTGGCGTCTGTCTTATGGAAATGCCATGCATTTGCTTCTCGCAAATTGGCAAAACTGAATGAAAATTGCAAGGCAACACAAAAGCCACTTCAAGGAAGCACAGGATTGTGCCGTTGTTTTTTGGTTGCCTCGTTAACCAAAGTAACACGCAGACACAAACACAGACACTGACACATATGCATATGTATGAGCTTTTTTGTACGTGTTCTTTTGCTAATCGCTGCGTTTAAAGCGGTTGAACACAAAAAAAAAAAAAAAAATAAATAAATAATAAAAAGTGCAGCGTTTGCTGGTGGCGCGTGACCCGTCCAACCGGATCTTTGGCCCCGAAAGGATCTTTGATTTTGCTACCCACAAAATGAAAGGAAAAGGAAATACGTAGCGTATACGTGATATACATATTTCAGTTAGTTAACTGTTGCCAAAAGTTTTGCTTTTTTTTCCCCGTTCAACTGTTGCCAACCAAAAATGTATGCTATGTAAATGTAGAACCAAAAATGTTCAAGAGTTTTGTCATTTTGAAACAATTTTAGCATAATCTCACTTATCTATGTTTTTATTACTTTTCTGTGTTAAAATATGGCAACGTAGTAGCTCTTTCCCCTGCGTCTGTGTTTTGAGCATGAATTTAGAGTAATCTAAAATTTGTTCTCAGTGGTCACTTTTAATCCAAAAATGGAAACCATCGTCCAAGTTTTAGTCAAGCCCGACTATAATATACTCTGTACCTCTCTCTCTCTCTCTTTCTCTCTCCCTCTCCCTCTCTCTCTCTCTCTATCTCTCTCCCTCTCTCTCTCTCTCCTCTCTCTCTCCCTCTCCTCTCCTCTCTCTCTCTCTTCTCTAAGATTGTGAAAGGCTGGGTGGTGGGTGGCGGGGGTGGCCGGGAGTGATTCGATTCACTTTTTGCTCATAACTTCTGAGAACCGCTCATCCGATCTTTATCATTTCTTTGGCAAATCGATACATATTGCTAATGACTAACTACAAAGGTACAAATCGTCTATCTACAAATCTGTGGGAGATATTACGTTTTTTCGAAATTTGCGGGGGCGGGAGGGGGCGTGGCCAAAATTTGAAACAAACTTGATCTGCCTGCAGGTAAAAGAAGCATTTGTCCTATACATGTCAAACCTCTATCTCTTACCATCTCTGAGATCTAGGTGTTCATACGGACAGACGGACAGACGGACGGACAGGACGGACAGACGGACAGACGGACAGACGGACATGGCTAAATCGACTCGGCTGTTGATGCTGATCAAGAATATATATACTTTATAGGGTCGGAAATGATTCCTTCTCCCTGTTACATACATTTGCACAAACTTAATATACTAGTAGTAGTAGTAGTAGAATTATCATTTATTTTTTAAATTGTTGCGTAATATTAACATGATCTGTATAAGAAGTAAGCTACTATAATTATTTAAGAGTACTGTCGTTGGTAACAAAAAAGCAAAACTAAAAAAAAATCAAAAATGATAATTGGTGGTAACACCGGCTTGGCCTACTGCCGTCAGCCGAAAACTTAACGCGTCTTTCCACTTCCCTGACTACTACACCTGGCTTCCCGGGTCTTCCCCAGATACCAGATCGTTCGTCAAAAAAGCTTCAATATGCGCAAGTTTCTGTATCCACTAAATAAATTCCTCCTTTACCAATTGCCTATAACGTTGTGCTTCGAAGATGTAGCCAATGAGCTTTGGCCAGCTTTCTCCATTTAAAACTTGCAGGCATTCCTCTCTGTTAAGACTGTCCCTTTTCCAATAATTTCGACGTATCTCCCTTAAGATTGGGCATCTTGCTATAAAGTGCAGCGTATCTTCTCTTTCTCTCATATTGCATAATGAGCACTCTTCCGAGCGATCGATTCTGTGGGGGGGAGTATTCCAAACTCAAGAGCTCTACTCTTGCCTTGAAAATTGCCGCAATTCCATTTATGCCGATATCATCGTTGAAGTAGTTTTTGTCTCCAAGGTTGTGCTCTAATGCTTTATAGGTATCACGTGTCTCGCTTTGCCTCGCCCTGCGCTCCGCATTGTCTCGAGAAGATCGTTTCACACCCTCGATCAATAGTCTATGATTCATTTTCCAGGTGGATAGATTCGCAAAAGAGCAATTTATGTTCAGTGATGTTGCAAGAGATTCCCACTTTTGAAAGAACTGCTTCTTCGTTTGCATCAAGTGCGTAGCTATAATTTTTGGCAGTCTGTGCGCTTCCATGTTCATGGTCTTCCTCATATAGCTTAAATGTAAGTGTAGCGTGTCGGCATAAACAGGAGATAGTCCAGTTTCGAGAATGATGGCATGGTTTGGCGTGTTCATTGGGAGTCTAAACAATCGCTTTATAAATCCCATCAACAATTTTTCCACATCTTCATATTGACTGTGTCCCCATACTTGGGCGGCGTAGCACATTATGGATCGCGATGTTGCTTCAAAGACTTTGAACTTTGCGCTGCTTTTTACATTTTTTTTGCTATGAAGGAACTCCATGTGCTGTTGATAGCAAGTCTGGCATCTTTGAGTTTTTGTCGCACATGTTTGGTGAAACTCATTGATGGAGTCAATAGCACGCCCAGATATCTGTACTCCTTGACCACTTCAATTTCTGCGCCGTTTAGAGTCCACTTTTCATTTCGTGACAGACGTCCTCTTGGATCTTTCACGCACATTATTTTTGATTTGTCGAGATTTATTTCCAAATTCCATGTGACACAGTATTCATGAGTGCGGTTGATCATCTCTTGCAGCTTCTGTGGGCTGTCCGCCAGAAGCACCATGTCATCTGCGTACATGAGTACCTTGACAATGTGTGCTCCGATTTTCACACCTCCAGGCAGAATTTCCGTGATATCATCCACAAACAGCGAGAAAAAGCAATGGACTGAGGAGGCAGCCTTGTTTCAGACCTGTATTGGTCTCAAACCACTCTGACACTGATTTTCCGTCCCACACAGCAGTGCGATTCTCGCTGTATAGGTTGCGAATAATTTCCAATATTTTCGTCGAAATTCCGCAATTACTTAACTTCAGCAGTAGAGCCCTTCTATTGATTGTATCGAAAGCCGCTTTAAAGTCAATAAAAAAAAGATACATTTTGTCCTTTCTTTTAAAAATTCTTTTTTTTTTTTTTAAAAAAAAAAATTTGGTGTATTATTTTTTGTTTTTGTGGAACCCTGCTTTTAATTTATTTTTGTTTTTTTTTTATTAAATTATGTTATTTCTTTCTAGTAGTATCGAGGTAAACAATATATTGAAATGTAAAATGATCAAAGTGATACGCAAATGCCCTAGTGATATGATTTCAGATCCAAGTAGAAATCGAAATTCTGAAAGCAGAAAGAGGCACATAGAGTTTCTCGTATCAAGAGACAGACAGCTATAGTCCATCTCGAAAAAATATTTATCTCTTGAATATTTCGAAGTTGGCCTCGGGTGAGCAACGAGTTTTTGTTTTAGGGCAAGTTTACAAATTGTAAAAAGATAGGCCATTGCCCATATTCAGAACGCTAATAGTGTGTAAGAAATATCTTACACATATGTAAAAGTGCCCGCGATGAGAGAACTATGGGGAAACAACAGTTATCAGGTGTTTGCTCTGCATTGCTTTTAACTGATTTCGCACAGGAAAGCTTTATATTTTTAACACCTTTACAGTTTAAAATGGGAGATATGAGTATCTTAAAAGTGTCACAAAAACTTCAGCTTGAAAATTTGATGTACGAAAAATTATTATAAATTTTTCTTTATATGTTAATTGTCTAATTTACGTTTTTCTATAGTTAGAGAGAGAATTTGTACCGCCTTAATTGCATTTCTTCCAGCGACATAGCAAAGAGAATTGTTATATGTATTTAAAAAATATAGCTTTCATTTTATAAAAAAAAATGTTATTACAACTAATAATATCCTTTTGATATTTTAAAATATATCTTTGATATTAATACCATGTCCTAAAGGTATTTTGAATATATAACTTTGACACTTACAAAATATATGAATATTAACAAAAATTTAATAAACTGATAAAAAAACAACACTTTGAGATGTCAAATGTAAGATTTCTTTAGTCATGGTCTCTAAATTTCAATGTGCGTTTTTTCTCAGGATATTCTATATTGTAATATTAACTCTGGGGTTTAGGCGAAGTGTGCTTTATTACGATGTCCGCCGGGGTTCCGGGTTGGTTCCAATCGTCTTGCTCCGTCTGTGGGCGTCAGTACCTGGTTCCCAGTGTCTCGTTCCGGCTACTCTGTTCCGCGGGTTGAGGGAATATAGTAAGATTTCGACTCCAGTCGGGAATTCCTACTCCGAGTGTGACGTGATATCTAAGAATAAGGGACGGATAACTCTGGGGAGGATTGGCGATCTAAGAATACACAGTAACAAGCGAGATGCACGACTACTCCGTAGAGTATTAGAACTCTGGGAAGGATTGGCTCTCCAAGATACACAAGAACGTGGTGGATGCACTACAGCTCCGTAGAATATTACAATTCTGGGAAGGATTGGCGGTCTAAGAATACACAATTACAAGCTAGACGCACGACTGCTCCGTAGAGTATTCCAACTCTGTGGAGGATTGGCTATCCACTATATACAAGAACGAGATGGAGCCCGTCTGCTCCATAACTACAGATGCTAACTCCTTTTAGCTGGCTTACCTTTGCGCTTTGAGTACTCTAAATTGTGCCTTCTTTTTCTAGTTGCTCTAAAACTGCGCTGGTGCCGGACTTTTATTTGCTTTGCTCACTATCGGCTCACGCCATTGTGAGTTCTTTGTAGGGTTGCCCTCGATATCTATCGATTATTAATCGATATCGATCGAGGACGCCGAAGCTGTCCGTTAGGTTCAAATTCAAATTTTTATTTTTGTCTTATTTTCACACAATATTTTTTATATAATTTTTTTTTTTTTTTTAATAAAATTTTTTTTTTATCCAAAAAGTATGCAACATTTTTTTAGATGGTAGTAGGGGGATTATTTTATATCACTTTTTTTTATAACTTGAGAAACGCTCATCCGATCTTATTATCATTGTTTGGCAAATTGATTCATTTGCTAATTACTAACTATCACTAGAAGGTACGAATCCTCTATCTTTAAAACTGTAGGAGATATAACTTTTTCCCAAATTGCGGGGGCGGGAGGGGGCGTGGCCAAAATTTGAAACAAACTTGATCTGCGTGCAGATAAAAGAAGCATTTATCCCATACATGTCAAACCTCTATCTCTTACCATCTCTGAGATCTAGGTGTTCATACAGACAGACGGACGGACGGACGGACGGACAGACGGACAGACGGACAGGGCTAAATCGACTCGGCTGTTGATGCTGATCAAGAATATATATACTTTATATGGTCGGAAATGATTCCTTCTGCCTGTTACATACATTTGCACGACTTTAGTATACCTTTTTACTCTACGAGTAACGGGTATAAAAATATCAGATTGGTACTAAATATTGTAATCTTTTTTTCTGTGTATAAATATCTATAATTAATCAACATCAACAGCCGAGTTGATTTAGTCTGTATAAACACCGAAACTTCAAATGTAAACTTCTTTGTTCTATTGTCAAACTTACATTTATTTTCGATAAATGTATCAGAAAAATCGGATAATAAATAGTTAATATATTAACATTAAGGTTAATGCTCTGTTAAATGTTGTAAGCAGGGAATTAAACCTGAGCCTTGTACCGAAAAGAACCGATAACAACTCAGAACCAGAAGCGAAACCGATATTTTTAATTTTTTGTATACCTATGGCCGAGAACTGATATTCATGCAACCGAAAAGAAAATTATAAACTCCCAAAGTTTACGACACAACAAATTACATTAGAAAACAGGTAAGAGTGTGGCAGCCGAGTGGCCTGATTCCGAAATATTCGGTACAATTGAGACACACATACAAACACACACACACATAAGCGCGCGCACACTGACTCATACGCTTTAGCTGCCTGAAATGCCTATTTCAAACTTGATCAGGGTACGGTATACACCTATGTACCCGCAAAAATTTGTGTTTGTACCTCTAATAGACTCTGAGATCGACGTGTTTATACAGCCAGACAGACTCGGCTGTTAATGCTGATCAAGAATATATATACTTTATAGGGCCGGAAATGTTTCTCTTACTGTTAAATACATTTGCACAACTTCATGATCCCCCTATTCCATTTTTAATCGGTACAGGGTATAAAAATCGGGCGTAAAAGCTGTTGTAAGCAGAGGACTCAAACCGAATCGTATATCGGTTCCGGTTCCGATTCTGGTACGTACCGAAACTTATGTTTCGGTAAAAGGTTCAGTTTTGGTTCTAATATTTAGGTATTCGGTTCCGTACCTGTACATAGATTTTGATTTCGGTATACCCGTACGTACCGGTAAGTGTCGTTGAAATATAAACAATGATCAGTCTCTGCTTTTGCGTCTATCCCATTTTTTAGCAATATAATAATAAATTCACTCTCACTTGTCCTTCTTAAAGACAAATATGGAATCTTTGTCGAGTTTTCATCTTCTTTATTTTGAGAACGTTTCTCAAGAAAAATAATGATGTTTGATGCCATTTAACTGTTTGGTGAAAATACTGATCTATTTGAATTGTTTTGTTTCTTTTCATACAAATACTGACTGAACCAACCCCTGCAGTAGCTAGCGGTTCAAACAATATTTTTAGTCAATTTCTCAGCGCTTCTAAAATTATGACAATATTTTGACCGTTTAAAAATTATTTTTAAAAGGAGACCCTGCAGTTGGCGCCAACTACCGCGGGATCAGTCTCCTTCCCATTGCAGATAAGGTTCTGTCGCGTAATATTTGTGAACGTCTAAAACTGCTTATTAACACACTGATTGGATCTTTATCAGTGTGACTTTAGACCTGGTAAATCCACCATAGACCAGATATTTACATTACGCCAAACCCTGAAGAAGACCTATGAGAGAAACATCGAAATTCACTATCTTTTTGTCGATTACCGTCGATTACCGATAAGCCGCTTTCGACACACCGATAAGGTCCAGGTTTTTTGTCTACCTTTTTGGTATACCTGCAAAGTACGTTCGACTTCGTATGATGACTTTGGGAAAGCCACTAAAAGCCCGTCAAAATAGGAACGAACCTCTCCTACTTTTGATAGCAAAAGAGATGCCAAAGGAATGACGAACCGTATGAGCGCTATGGGGATACTAGTCTAGTCAAGCGCATAAACAAGCGGCTGCGCTGGCTGGGACATGTTACCCGTATGGATGAACACGCTGCAGCAAAAATTGTCTACAAGAGGAATGCGAAAGAACTGGGACAAGGCAAGGTGGGACGACCATCTCTAAGGTGGAAGGACCAGGTGCGAAAAGACATTTCCAAGCTTGGCGTGAAAACTGGTGCCAGCTCGCACGGCCAGCACATATTTTTGCTATTATCTTTAAGTCTTTATGGTCGATTGATGTCATTATTTTTTCTGATTTTAGTGCTACAAAAAAATATTTTTAAAAATTCAAGTTTTTCATATTTTTTGAAAAAAAAAATTTCAAACAAATATCCCGTCACGAATGCCCATATGCAGTTAGAAGATGGTCACAAAACAAGACAAAGTTTCCTGTATGTATGCCTTTGAAAAGCGCAAGTAGGTTTAGAACGTGAAATAATGTTAGAACCAAGAGAGAACCTATTACCGGAACATTGTTGTTTTACGGTTTAAACCGGAACGGAACCGAAATACGATTCGGTTCGAATCCCAAAAATAAATGTGTTAGAAACAAGGCTGATTCCGATTCGGTTCAGGTTTGGACCATGAATTGAACTATGAACAGAACTTGAACTGAACCTGAACCTGAACCCGAACCGGACCTAATAAGTTTGGAAAAGGATTTATTCGAGCTTATATTATTTTCAGTGAGTTGATTCCTTCTCTCTGTTACATACATTTGCACAAGCTTAATATACTTTGTATACCTTTAATTCAGAGTATAAAAATTTTACTTAACCTAAGAAGCTGTGAAACAAGGTTTAAACCAAAACCTTGGTTTCGACAAGCTTAGAAACCGGTTCTCGAACCGAACCTTAGATTTCATGAGGGAATCAAAACCTTTTACAGAATTTTAGAGATTTACAGCCTTAGCTAGAACTGCCCGAGTAAGAACTTTTGTTATTCTAGAGTTTTTACTCTCAACATTTTTCAAATACTTTTAAGTTAAGGTCTCTAAGAACATGTGAAGTAACTAAACAGTTTTATACTAAAATTGAGGGAAAAAATATTACGCTCAACAACAAATTTGTGGAGTCTATGTAAATAGGTGGAAGGGGATTGTTTAACTTTGAATAGATGACTTAACATTGACGCCACTTAAAGTAACGTCGCCCTTCTTGAACTCTCAAACTAACAGAGATTAATTAAAACCCAAAAAATATGTGACAAAGTAAGCTAAATTACCAAAGGCTTCTATCAATAAATCTTATTAAAATTACAAATAAATTTCAAACTTGAAAAGCATTTTCGAGAATTTGTTATTAAAATTCTGAAAAAAAAAAAAACAATTTTAATGAATGAAATTTTTTTGGAAATATTCAATTACAATTAAAATACACCCAAAACTTGCTTTGAACACAACAAAATAAAAAATTTTAATTGAAATGCATTTGGAAAACCACACACCTACCCACACACCCCTTCCAACCCACAACCACATCATGGAGAGGGTGTTCTGGCCAAAGTTTTCACAAACACGCTTTGTGGTTGTTTAGGGGCCAAAAACAAAAAAATAAAAACAAAACAAAAAATGTGTTTGGCCAATTAAAAACTATACCACATCACACACAACACTCAACTCAACTTTTAAGTAGTATTTCACTCACTCTGGAAATTTGTCAGCAAATTTGTATAAATATTATAAATTGTTGCATATTTACCTTTTGCATTTGAACGCGGTTTACCTCTTAGAACGCACTTTTCAGTCGTTCGAATCCAATGAAAATTTTGTGCACATTTTTGTGCGTTTTACACACAATCCAACAAAAAAAAAAAAATAGCACACAATAAACAAAAAAAAGTGGAGTATATATTTTGGATAACTTTTTATTTTTCAATATTTTCTTTTCTTTTTTTGTTGTTGTATTCAAAAGTCAGAAGTCACCACAAACACAGAACAAAAAAAACAAAAACAAAAATAACCAAAATCGAGTTTCTTGTATTTTTGTGCGCAACATGAACCACCGGGAGAGTTTGAAGAAGTTTTTTTGGGAGTCTTATGTTTTTTGAGGGTCTGTTTATTTTGGTTTTTGATTTGGCTTGGTGTCGGTTCTCTTTGATGCTGCACAACGCGCCTCGTCGACCGTTTGAATGAAACTGATGCGAAAGCGCATTGTCGGCAGGAATATAAAGCAAAGCAAAGCCGGAGAGCGAATGGGGACTTCGTTGGCACGACGGCAAAAGCCTAGACGAAGTGCGAATAAACACCTGTAAGCAGCGGCAGCCGGCAATGTTTTGCCGAGAGGAGAGAGGCGAGAGGAGAGAGAGAGAGACGGAGAGAGAGCAATGTGTGGGCCAACTGCTTTCTCTCTTACTCGCAAACTATTATTGTATATCTCTGCTCTCTTTTGTCCATGCCTCTGGGCAGGGTGGTGGTCGCGGAAGCGGAAGGAAACTCAACAGTTGGCACATTATTCGGGATGTGGGTTGTTTATGAAGGTGGGGACCATCCACCCAAAATATTTATGGCATACTTTTTGGAGGAGGGATAAGGCCTAATAATTCGGACAATTATCGAACACTGAGGTTTGAAAGGAACCCGATTGGTTTACAGTTTTCAGTATTGCTATAAGGATTTATCAAATTTTGAGCTCTGCTTTTGATCAGTTTCTGGCCTCCTTCGAAAGCAGAACGATTTGTTCTAGAATTTATCCTGTATCGGTCTAGAGTTTTGAAGGAACAATTCGATCTTGGAAATTCTTACTAGAAAAATTACAAAATACGTATACAGACTCCCTGAGGAAATCAATATAATTGCCGAAACGCGTAGGAGAAAACCTCTGCCAAAAAGTTTTTTGACTGCAGGAAGGGGTATATATATATTCTTAATCACCACAATGAGCTGAGTTGTCCGTCCGTCTGTCCGCACTCAAAATTTTTCAATGTTGGCGACCGTGACCAAAAGTAATTTGTCTGTCGCATCCTGTTAATATCTGTTAACAATGAAATAATAATTCACATTGACCTTTTTAAATATTTTATTGCTTACTCACACACACACACACACTGACACACAATTCAATTATTGTATATCCTGTTGCTTGGTTTCTCTCTCATTATTAATTTTGAGTTTCGCCTAAAACTATGCCACTTGTTTTAATCTATATACATATATCAGCTAACAATTGGGAATAACATATAAGCTACCTGTGTGTGTCTTTCGGGCTTGAAATACTCCAACAAAGTAATTGCTGCCTGTTCATGTGGGTCACCAAAGTGGTTAGCTGCATAATCAATTAGTTTGCTGGTAGAAGTTAGTTGAAGTCACACTAAAGCGCTAAACTATGATCAATAATGGTCTTGAATAATTGAACGATTATTGGCCAACTTTGAACACAAATATTGTCAAATACGGATAGATTGTTATGTTGTTTTGCTAGACAAATTGTTTTTGTTTTTAAATAATTATTCAAAAAAATCAATCGTAGTACTTTTTAGCAGGCTATAGGTCATTAAGTTATGATTTTGTCCATAACTTTGCTTAAAAAGAATCTTAATAAATATTTTGAAGTTACTTTAAGGGACGATTTGTATTTTTTACAATTTTATGAAGTAGGCAACCAATCAATCTCTTTGAAAGATATATACAGACAACCCACTGATTTTGGTTTTGTTGCTAGCTTAGTTCCGGCTTTAACTTTAGGCTTTCAGACAGTTCTTTGATAAAAATTGGATATAAACATACATAAAATGTCAAAATTAACAAAATATTCGTAAACTTAAATAAACATTGAAAACAAGTGAGAAAGTCGGTCAAGCCCGACTATAATATACTCTGTACCTAGAGTAGGAGCTGTATGCAGTGCTGCTGCTGCGCTCATCTCTATGTTTCTCTCTCTCTCTTCCCCTTTTAACTTCTCTCTCTCCCCTCTCTCTCTCTCTCTTTCTCTCTCTAAGATTGTGCAGCGTTGGTTGTGCAAGGGTGGGAGGGGGTGGCGGGGGGTGATTCACTTATTTGCTCATAACTTGGGAACCGCTCATCCGATCTTTATCATTTCTTCGCCAAATCGATACATATTGCTAATGACTAACTATCTCTAGAAGGTACGAATCATCTATCTACAAAACTGTGGGAGATATGACGTTTTTTCAAAATTGCGGGGGCGGGAGGGGCGTGGCAAAAATTGAAAATAAACTTGATCTGCCTGCAAGTATAAGAAGCATTTGTCCCATACATGCCAAACCTCTATCTCTTACCATCTCTGAGATCTGTTTGTTCATACGGACGGACGGACGGACGGACGGCAGAAGACGGACATGAATTTCTATATCGACTCGGCTGTTGATGCTGATCAAGAATATATATACTTTAAAGGGTCGGGAAGTGTCAGGCCGATGTGGGTGGGAATTGCTTTCATCCTTTAAATCCACCTTGTTCAAAAGATGGAAATGGGTTTAAAAGCCGCAACACACGACGCTCAAACTTGTTTCTTTTTCGTAAATCCGTTGATCCCCTTTTGTGTGTCACAAGATCATTGAAAGCTATTTGAATTTCATTAAGAGTTTTGCAGTAAGTTTTCTGGCCTGGGCAGCGCCCGATTGAATTTAGTGTCCGGATGACTCGGCGATACAATTCAAACACTTCCCGATGAGCCAGCTCAGGGTCCAGAGGAAGAGCCCCATTAGTAGCTAATATAACAACATTGTCTAAATAAAAACACTGTTAAATCCCCTCGCTTATATAGCCTACAAAACTGATAAGCGACAAGCTATTTTTTCTGATTTATGCACCACGTGAGTTTAATTGCATTTCTTTAACACAAAACTTATTTATGGGTCTGGGCTTTCACAGGCCCTTCTCCAGTGTTGCCTGCATGGCACGCAGCATTTCCGGCAATAGGGCCACATGCTTATCCACACAATCAAGTGAGCAGCGCTCTAGATTAGCACTGCCGCCTCCTCCTCCTCCTCCTGCTCCACCATCCTCTCCGGCCGCTGTGGCATGCAACCGACACTGATGCATGCAACGTTCCAATTGTGATTCAAATTCGCTTAGCTCCTGCTGTACATAACAACGGGCACGGGTCAAGGGCAACTGGCAACGGTCCACACAACGTTGCACTGCCTCGGCACTGGCGTCCGTGTTCGAGCAACAGCTTGTGGCACACGCATGCATCTTCAGCTGCAACTGACGCAAATGGTCACGATCCAAGTCATCGGTGGCATTGATTATGGCATTATCAATGCGTTCGCGCTGCTCGCCAAGACTGGGATTATGTTCATCGTTCATAATTGGAGAATTTGTGTGTTTTTGTTGGGGGGGAGAGAGAATAGTTACGATTCGAAATAGAATTGAACTGGTTGCTGGATTTTGAAATGTCCCAAAAGGGAGAGAAATCATAAAGCAAAATCAATGAATGTTGATGGCAGAAATATAACAGGTAAATTTTATCTAACTTAACAGAAAATGTAAATGTGGATAATAGAATTGATAAAATGGTTTGAAATCATAAAACAGAAATAAAACCAAGGGCTTTGTCCTTCAATCAAGTACAAACGGTGTGAATAGGTAGGTAAGTACGAAAATACTTCTTGAGAAGCATGTATAATCGACTTTTGAGTGTTGTTCACAGACCGGATTAGTGCAAGAGTTATACGACGCAGCTTATCGCCTGTTTCTGAACACATTCGACAGGATTTTCGGCCGGTGAGTTTATCAGGACCACTGTGTTGAGGAACCACAACACTGCTAGCAAGATTTATTGCCCTGCCGAAGAACGATTCAATGTGTGGATTATTCATGCGATTTTTGACATTTGCGATTACCAATGTGTGGGAAAGCGTATTCAAAAATGTGCGTCTCCCATCTTTTCGGTTAATTCCATCGTTTTGTTTACAAATTATATGATTGGGTAACGCCATTACATCTATAATGTTACAGGAAAATGCATATGTCCAGCGTTTTGTTAGCCGTTCTGTTGTAAAATGCATTAGCATTTGGTCCATAGAATAAACGCTGGCCTAAGTCGGGTTTCATGGCTTCGCCTTCAACATTTTTTGTGTAATGAACGGTGGACAACAAATTGACCGTCTTATTCTTTTTTGGCACAGCGAAACAAGACAGTCATAAAAACCAAACACTGTTGAAACCCTAATATAAGGATTACATCTCAGGCTCATTGCGGATATTGCTTGTGTTAAATTTTAAGTAATTTATTGGCCTAATTTATGTCTCACCTTCGCAAAACCAAACTTGTGAACTACTTTACAGAGATGGAGAAGTATTCATCATCGATTGGAAAATGATGTCATGTTATGAATAGACCCCGGATTTACGTTTTTCGGTCATTTCTGCACGAAAAAAAAACTAATTTTGCATAAGTCATGAAATTTAATTGCGGATCGAAAAAAACGACATTATTTTTATGCAAAATATGTCGAAAAATATGTTAAATATGTTCGAAGACATAAAAATATGTCGGAGACATACAGTACTACTTCTGGAATTATGCTTTCAATTAGAACAATATAATTGTTTGAATGAATGCGGAAAGACTATCTAGACAATATTGCATTCAATACATGTCCATGCCGTCTCCCGCAATGCGAATTTAAATGGAAAACTGAGCAAAAGTATGAATAATATTTATTGACTTTAATGTTATTTGTAATTTTGCATACAAAATGTTACCATAATCTTTTCTAGGGTTTAACTGTTAAGCCATGGCGCTTGTCTGCCAGAATAATTTTAAATGCCGAAAAACTACTCTCAACATCGCAGGTCGTCAGCAGAGCCATCAATTATGTAGGAAGCATTGACACTGTTAATTGTTTCGTCGACCTTTTTAATAGTTTTGGCTCTTTTTTAAAACTTGTTCCAGCGCGCTGCAGCGTAGAGCGCAACTCGGTTCCCATACTATGTGGAACCCTGTTCAAGTCCGAATGGGCTTCTTTCAGTAGTACATTCCATTCTAAAGTGAATTCGAATGAGTTCTCAAGCTTCTAATTATTTTTGGCAAGCTTTTTGGTAATTTTGTGATGGATAGCAGAGTCGATTGGAGTTAGTTCAGCTCCACTGGCGGTACCGAAAAAGCAGCAGCAGAGGTCGCTCGTTAGCAGCCAAACCATCATAAAATATCTTATCTTAATCAAGTTTGTTAATTCCATTTAAATTTCCAATTGAAGTTAGACATTTATATGAATCAAAGCATGAAGTGGATTTTATCTGGTCTTGGAAATTAAGGAGATTGCCTCTCAACTTACTAAGGCTCCCACATCCTAGCTGCTAAGGCGGCACAACTGCACAGAATGAGTTGTCTTTAAAAAAGCTCTTGTACAATTGCTCTGGCATCTCCTCATCTAATTTGTTAACTACCTAAATTTTTTTCCGAGTATATGTTAGTAATATAGACGTTGTACAAATTTAATGCCTTCTAGTTCTAATTTTTTTTTTTTTCAATATTTTAAATTTCCTTAATAATATAATATAATAATATTGTCTCCCCCACATGAGGCACTTCAAAAATATTTATTTAAATTTTTATTTTGAAGCCTGCTTTAATAAATATGAAAAATATGACGAGTAAAATTCTGAAATGCAAAATATGTGAAATATGCAAAATAACTTATCATCTATTATTTTGTTATAATAATTTTTAGTGCAATCAGAATTAATTTCTGTACACCCGTTCAAAATATGATTTTGCATAAATCCGGGGTCTATTATAAATGATCATCATATAATATTTCGAGGCTTGGAAGGGAAGGAGGCAACTGTTATTTACAAGGCTCGGTTAAGCTGTTTTCAATAAATAACGAGAAGGCCAAGCTAACTTCGTCTTTGCCGAAGTTTTTATACCCTTGCAAATGTTTTAATACATCAGACTTTAAGAACGCCAGCATTAAAACAAACAATTTTTCTAAATAAAACGCACTTTTCGACCGATAGTTCCTATGGCAGCTATAAGATATAGTCATCCGATTTTGACCAAAACTTCCAAATCTACGTGAAAGCGTATAATATTAATAATCGCTAGGTAGGGGAGACGTTAACATTAAAAAACAAAAAAAGTTTTTCACAAAGACCCACTTTACAACCGATAGTTCCTATGGCAGCTATAAGATATAGTCATCCGATCCGATGTGCAGTAAAAAGAAGACTCTGTGCAAAGTTTCAGCTCGATAGCTATAAAACTGAAAGACTAGTTTGCGTAGAAACAGACAGACGGACAGACGGACGGACGGACAAAGCTCCATCGACTCAGGTCGGCACCCTGATCAAGAATATATATAGTTTATAGGGTCGGAAATGAATATTTCTATGCGTTGCAAACTTCTGGGCAAAATTAAATACCCTTTGCAAGGGTCTAAAACCTCATAATTTAGTTATATTGTGGCAGCGAGGCGACTTGAAACTATTTATTTAAATACGACCTTGCTTGATAATATGCTCATGCTAAATGTTGAATACGCTAAATATGTGAAATAAATATGCAAAATAACTTGGGTCCAATCTCAATATTTTTTATGGATCAAATTTTAGTGCAATCAGACAAAATTTCGGTCCACCTGTTCAAAATATGATTTTGCATAAAATCTGTGATACCATCATTATGTGATAACCAAAAATAAAGCCATTTCAATTTTTAAACAACTTAAAGGTACTGTTACTTGATCCTATGGAAGCAAAATCGTGGGAACAAAAGCTGCTTGACCTGGAACAGTCGGTTTCAATTCGTTTAGATTTCATGTTTCGATGTAGTTACCGAGCATATTCATATCACATAAACAAAAAGGTAAAGTTTAAATAATTCAATTTTTTTAGATCCCCACCTGATCCCCACCTGATCCGCACCAGAACCCCACTAGATCTCCACCAGATCCCCACTAAATGCCCACCTGATCCCCACTAAATCTCCACCAGATCCCCACCTGATCCCCACTAAATCTCCACCAGATTCCCACCAGATCCCCACTAATTCTTTACCAGATCTCCACCAGATCCCACCTGATCCCCAACAGATCTCCACCAGATCTCGATCCTAACAGATCTCCACCAGATCCCCACGAATTCTCCACCAGATGCCCACCAGATCTCCACCAGATCCCCACTTCAACCTGACACCATCCCCCTCCTTACACATCTGCTGCTAAGGCAATGGTAAAAGCGGCTGATTTTGCAAATACAAAGGCAAAGCCAAAAGAATCTGTCGCAAAGACAAAATTATTCTAGTTTTAGTCCCCCAGTCAGAACTTCGCTCTTAAAACGTCATATCTTCCACAGTTTTCTAGATAGATGGTTCATACCTTACAATGTCGAAGAAATGATAAAGATCGGATTAACGATTCTTTATTCTTAAGTTATGAAGAAAAAAAGATCAGTTGTGTCCGATTGTGTTCATTCGTCGATTGCTGTAAGTAAGCAGGTTGTCTGTATAACAATTTCACTTTAATAGTAATGAAATCACAACTTACACACACAACTGTACCTAGGTTTACTGAACCTTCCCTATAAATATAAAGGGAGAACACTAGCTATGTGTGCTCAGAAATATTAAAACAAATTCTACTTATACCTAACTGTGACCTACAATGACTGACTGACTGACTGACTGTCTATCAATTGGGCTATCAGCGATAGAGAAAGACAAGCATACATGTAAAGTGTTTTTTTTTTTTTTTTGAGGGAAAGAGACAAAAGAAGAAAAATGAGAGAGTGTCTAACAAAATGTTTTCACATTATTCAAATGAAATGCTTTTTATTGTCTGCAGCCAAAGAAAAATGCAGGCAACATATATATACACACACAAACAAATCAAAATGAAACAAGAGGGGTGATGGGGGGGTGGTAGAAGCGAAGTTGTGGAGGTTGAGGTTGGAGGGGTGGTAAAACAAAAAGAACAAAAATAATATATATTACCTGCATTCAGGGTGGAGACAATGAAACGTTTTATCTTTTTGTTTCAAGTGGAAGCAGCGCAAAAAAGCGAAGAAATAAATGAAATTTCAATTTTCATTAATCAGCTGGGGACATTTCGCACAAGAGTAAGCCAATTTACAAATGATGGCTACTTTACTTAAGCTACTTTAAAGAGCTTTTCGACTCCCAAACCATTAAATAGTTTCAAACTCAAAACAAAGCCCTCAACAAGAGGCACCATAACCATCACAATAACTTGATATACACTTCGATTCACTGTCCTCTAAGAGAGCTAAATATTTGCTCAAATTTTACACTAAAGCAAAACGATGATAATAAATATATTTTTAAATTGTGACATTCAGATCGGAATATTACGAGCCATGACGACAAAAATTGCCTTTAACCGTCATTCTTCGCTTCACACACACACACACAGGAAACTTGACTGCAGTTTGAGGGGCCAACAATGAGTCAATGGCCCAAAACCAACGCCTTCTGGCTAGGCCTACAAGGCACAACCATCTCAAAGCGGCAACTCAAGCAGAGCTGGGGCTGCGGGGCTTTGTGATATGTTAATTTGGTCTAAACTACACGCACACACACACAGCGAGAGAGAGAAGATGCTGGAGCTGCGTATGCTTTGGCCTTTTGCCTGCTGTGAAAATCCCACAACACCAAAATGTGTCATACATTTGCCAGTTAACGAAGGATTTGCACTTTGTTTTTTTTTTTTGCTTTCTTTCATCTAAACGAGGAATCAAGGGTCGTTTGGCACCGGAATTTATGAAACAAATGCTGACTTGTACATCTCCTGTTGCATTTAGTCTGTTTCAAGTCCAAGACAAATGTAAATTCACTGGATCAGCTGGACCTTCTCTTGAATCCATCCAGCATATGCTTAATTCATTATTTATGTATTTTTGCAACATTTTTGAAAAAAATTTGAAGGGAAAATTAGAAACTTTGAAAAACCCTCTTTGGGTGCCATTTTTAAAATACTTTAAAGTAACGTTGTTTACTCAAATTTGAGTTGAATATTAAAATTTAGGAAAGCAAAGAAAAGAAAATTACTAAAGGTAAGTGGTTTTTACTAGCTCACCAATTGAGCTTAATGATGTGGAAAAAATCAGGGACTGCTTTAACTGGGACATCTTTTCAGGTCTATCACCAATTTTTATATCATATCGTATGTTCATATGCTTGTTCGTTTTTTTCGATTTCTTTTTATGGCATTCACATATGTAGTTAATTTCGACGTGTGGCGAGCGCATCTCCGCATCAGTAAAAACTAATTTTAAATAGCTTTTAGTCGATTTGTTTTATTATTTGTAAATTGTTTAAATATACCTTTAATAAACACGAATCTTAATATAATGTTATGAGCCTACTTCAATAGCATTACCACTCTATAAACCTTTAGTTCAAAGTACATTACGTCGTAAAGTAAACTGCATTACAACAGCGCATACTATGTGTATCGTTTAGTGGGCGGCCCATCCACACGGTTTCCAAAATAATGACAAAATTGGAAGCTATTCGAACGTGACAAAAACAGAAGTGGTTTTCGCGAGCAGCTATATAAAGACAAAGTTTAGCGAAACCTAACACCACAACTAAGCCCAAATAATCTTAATACCTTATGAATGAATAGTTCTTTGAAATGTATATTATTTGATTTAAAAATCTTGAGTACATTTTTTTTTTTAAAATATTTATCTCTGTCGATACGTGACATGTCGAACGTGACATTTTTTCCATCATCATATTTATGTGGTTTCTGCTATAATGCGAAGCAAAAACTTACAGTTTATTGCATTGGCATAGTTTCTCATGGTTTCTTATGCATTCTTGTATAGCCCTTTGTACCATCAGAAAGATTTTAGATAGCGAAAGTACATATAATCTAGTCACTTTTTTCCAAAAAATTAAGCAAATTTAATGTCAAAATGAGAAAAACCGCGCTAGCACGGCCGTGAAACCGAATATATCCAATTGGTTATCAGTAAATGTAAGATTAGCTTAACATTAGTTTAATTTGATTGTTTCCCTATGAAAATTCGATCAAGTATAGTGTTTTTAACCACTTTAACTTTTTTGGCCCTGGTGGACCTTTTTTTGGAAATGCCCATATGTCTTATGTCTTGCTCAAGAATGATATATGTATGTATCAAAGTCATCTCGAAAAATCTGTCTGTTGTAGTCTTTGTATGTGGTACCATTGTAGCCTAAGTTTTAGTGATTAAGTTAGAGTCATTGCTTGTTAGTAAAAAGTGATATCTGTAGCAAGTATCAGAAAAATTTTGAATATAGTAGTTTTTCAGTTGGTAAGGGGAACGTATACATTTAAAGTAGCATACTACTTTGATACGCGATTTAACATGATACCTCAAATTGGCTATTATGATGCCGCAACACTCAGTCTAAAGGATTTTTGCAAATTTTTTTGACCGATGGAGCGAGTTGTCCTGCTGAACACGGTCATTTGTAAATAAGAAAACCGAAATGATCGCACTATAAAACCGTATAAATAGTGTGTAAAGCCCATCAGGATCGAATACAACTTAAGCTATTTGTTTCTTAAGCGACTGATGGTCACACTACTACACTCCTGCCCAAAATTATACGACACCATGAAAATTTTAGTTTCGACCCTCGTAGGAGAATGGGAAAGCATAATACAACAAAATCAAGTATGCAGAATGAAAGCTTAATGAATTCTGCTTAAAATCTGATATTCTTATCTCTGATTGCATCTCGCGTTTTCAAGTAGCGGTTAAAAAGCAAAAAAGTTCGATTTTTGTCATGTCTGCAAGTGTATCAAAATTATACGACATATTTCAAATATTGCGGCTGGAGAGAAAGATTTGGTTTCAATTAATTTTTTTTATATATCTGCTAACAATTTAATGAATTTGTAATAAAATGCCGCGTGGGCGTTTGTTATCCGACGAGGAAAAGGGAAGGATAAGAGCCTACAACGATGTTGGCTTTAATGTAAGCGAAATATCGCGGAAAATCGGTCGAACACGTTGTGTTATCACCAAATTTTTGAACAATCCGGATGAATATGGTGTGAAGCATAGCTCTGGAAGAAAACCCAAGTTGTCTGACCGCGAAAAAGTCGCATAATACTTAAAGCTAGCAATTCGTTTGCTTTGTGCTCCACACTTGCCGCATGTTGCAGTACGCCTGTGTCACGGATGATTGTTTGGCGGACGCTGCAATCATCGGAGTGCATTGTCAGAGGAGTCTTAAAAAAGGTTCCGTTCTTAAAGCCGCACCACAAAACAGCACGACTTCAATTTGTGGAAATAAAACTTGGAGAAACTGGGCCTCGGTATAAAATTTTAGCTTTATTTTGTTTAAACAGCTTTGTTCAATATTAAATTAATATCTTCCAAATTAAATGAGATAATTCTAATCTTTTTTTCTCTTAAAGGTAGGAATAAAAGCAACAAAAAAAAATTTAATAAATTTATTTTTATTTCTTTGAATTTTAAAACAAAATTTTTTTCCAAAATTTTAAACTTTGCAAAAAGTATTTTTTTAGAATAAAAGAAATAAAAGTGAAATAAAAATATGTTTTTTAAAATTTTTTTAATTTTTAAGATTAAGTTAATTTTTTTAATTTGATTTTGGTAGGTACACTTTACATTTGAGCCCAACCTCGACTCAGATATGTTAGATTGAGTCAAGCTAGGTATGAATCGAAAGGTTATTGAATTTCCAATTATCGTGTTTAACATTGTTTCTAAATCGGTATAGTTTGAATGCAAAGAGCAAATAGAATAGAATAGGATAGAATAGAAAAGTTTGAAATTTCTTTATAAATATCTACAAAAATAATAAAATATGGAAAATAATTATTTTATTTTTTATTCTTAAGAAACGCATTTTTAGACTGTATCAAAAAATAGCTTCCCAATTTTTGAAGTGGTAATATCTTTATTGAGACAAACTAAAACTGCTTTTATTTTATGCCGACATTGCGCCTAAGAAATGTAATATTTTGTAAAGTTGGTGGTGGCCGGGATTCATATTGGATATTTCAGAAACACAAGACAACATAGTATTTTTAAAAAAAATATTCTAGCGCGAATCCTACGAATCCGGAAGTTCTTGGTCCACGCAAGTCTTACTTTCGCTGTTTTTAAATGGTTACTGGTATAGATAAATTTAACTGTATTTATTTTATACAACGATTAAGCACAGAACATAAGCAAACATTTTTTTAATTAATGCATACCTAGCTATAAATAAACACACTTTTCTTCCACTTAATTGTCACAAAGGCCACTTAACATATAATTTGGCAATGCATATAAAAAGGCAAAGCTCAGTGTTAAATTCGAAGGAAACATATGTTGTATTTGTCAGCTCACAGTTGATTAACTAGGGCATGTCAAACAAAATGGAAACTATCGATAAGCTCAGTGGAATATTAGTAATCGATAGAGACATCATTTGGCCCCAATAAACAATTTAAAATTTAACTCTAATATATTAAATCTATATAACTTCCATAGGAAACATCACGGCAAGTTATTTGTTCAGTGAATTCTCTCTCAATAATGGTTGGGCCTAAGAAAAATTTGTTCAGACCAAATCGGTCGCAAATTTCATGCTCCACAATTTTTCTAATGGATGTTTACATCATTAGGGGAACCGAGATAATCGCTAATAACGTAAAAAACGAGATTTTTTTACCTTTGTCCTGGAATAACTAGCGACGCTTACACGAGATTATAGCGTTTAGAACCCCAAAATGAAGCTGTATAGTAGTTTCCAGCTTGACCCTTTTGTTTGGCTTAATTGACTCGACTACATCTATTCCATTTAGCTAAGTCATTTTCTATGTTCCATGAAGTTTGCAATCTCAACACTGCTGCAACACCTGCAGCAGCATGACCTTTGCTTCAATTTGTGGCCAGTTTACAGGATATTTAACCAGCTCAAACTCTTAGATTTGTAATACATATATTTTCCTTTCATTTTTTTTCTTTCTCCTGTTTATAATGAAAAGTTGGTGCCATCATCGTTGCGCTGTCAATTGACACGTGCGGTTCCATGTACCGCTTCTCTGCCCCCCGCCCCCGCCCCATGCTCTGTCATCAAATTTAATGCGGTTCGCTGTTTATTAGATTTGCTCAAATGGAATTTTCGGGAGTTGGTACACTGGTTACCGGGCGGCAGCCTCTGTCTAGGCGCTAAGTGCTTGTTGGTGGCCAACTCTATCGCCTGCTGTGAGCCAACAGCAGCAGCAGCAGCAAACCGACAACGAAATTATTGAAAATTCATTTAAATGTCACACACACATACGTAACACACACATGCATAGATAAAAATGGCGCAACATGTCGTATGCGTAATATAAAATATTAAAGCGTTTACATTTTTAATGTCAACATGACGTAGGGTAGAAGTGAAGGAGAGCGAGGAAAGCATGATAATAAACAGCCAACAGCTTAAGCTGACTTTTACAAGTCAAAAAAAATAAAGGAAGCAAAAAAAAAAAGTGGAAAATGTAAACCACGAAAATATTGCGAAGCTTGATGGAATTTAGCTATAATTTATTAATAATTTATGTAGTTGAGATGTTAATAAAGAATGCCTGCAAATGTTTTGCATTCCAGAAAAAGAAATGGAGGGATGCTTAGTTAAGCTCAACCAAAGTTTATATACGCTTGCACGGTAAACTGTGAGAAATAAAGGTTTTGAAATGATTTTCAAGGAACAGAGGGATTTCCCATAGATTCATTCTGCTCCAATCACAGATCCAGTTCATCTAACTAGTTCATACATCACTAACAACTATCGATGCTCCATACTCTCGTCTTTTTATGTATCTAACATCTCTAACTTAGACACACACTGACTTATCTCTCCGCTTTTGTGTTACACTCATTCTTAGCGACAACACGCCGTCTCCAATGAACCGAAATTAAACCTTATCTAATACAAACGGGCGCTACCAAAATGGCGTCCATCCTCGGTATTGCATTATAACAGCCACAACACAACAAAAGTGAAATGTGCAAAAAAACATTAAACAAAAACCCAGAAGTATACATTTAAACGCATTGCAGCACATCAAAAGTGAAATGTGCAAAAAACATTAAACAAATTCACCTAAATAAAGTGCCAACAGTACAACTGACGGCTTTATCAAGAAAAGCATACACTCACACTTACACTGACGGCGTCTGCAGCACACAACTTGCGATCGCAGGGGAAATGTGCATAAAACATTAAACAAAAGCCCCGAAACAAACATACAAACGCATTACATTGCAACAGCAACAACAAAACAAAAGTGAAATGTGCATAAAACATTAAACAAAAATGTTTAAACAAATGTACAAGCAGTGTTCTTGCATGTACAACACACATGTAAACAATAAACCAATAAATCCGGCATCCCGCTGGAAAATGTATCGAGTAGAGTCGATAAGACCACAAGACTTTGCTGCCTCATTGGCAAACTTAACAGCTTCCGGGAGCGCTGAAAACATGGCCGAAAATGTCATCAGCTGCCTGGAGTCGGCATGCGAGGCAAGTATGGCCACTCGCAAGCCATACGGGAGACATCACGAACCCGTGTATTGGTGGAATGACCAAATAGCAGAGGCCAGGCGCGCCTGCAACCAAGCAAGAAGGCAGTACCAACGCGCACGGGGAAGTGGAGAGTTTTACGAACGGCAAATAACATTCCGCAGTTACAGACGAGCACTCAAGGCCGCTACTAAGGAGAGTAAGCGGAACTGCTTCTTAGAGCTGTGAGACTCTGCAGAACAGGAGCCAAAGAAGCTAAAAGCGCAGCCAATACCCCAGCCGAGTGACCCCTGACACTCGTCAAGCGAATTGTCGAGGAGTTGTTCCTACACAGAAGCGACGAAATAGTAACAGCAATGGAGCTTTCGCCTAACACGACCATAGAAGAGGTGTCAGTAGAGGAGATCTTACTTGCCGCACGAAACATACACGTAAGCAAGGCCCCAGGCCCTAGAGCATTCCGACTTGCCCTGTCTTTCCAGTCCGATGTATTCGCAGCTCTATATAGCCAATGTATTCGAGAAGGTATATTTCCACAGCTGGTGCTTCTAACGAAACCGGGGAAACCACCGGAAAGCTGCTAGAGAAAATAGTTGCCACACGTCTGGAACGGGCAATTGCTGCAGCCGGCGACCTATCAAATCGCCAATTCGGGTTCCGCAAGGCGAGATCCACCATCGATGCCATCAACTTGGTCGTGGCGATAGAGGGAACGAGGTGGAAGGGCGGAGGCAAGGAGTACTGTTTAGTGGCCACACTAGATATACGAAATGCCTTTCAACACCAAAAATTATTTATTTTTTTTTTACTTTATTTTATATGTGCTCCATATATCTGTAGCTACCTTAGTATTAGGGGGTTAAATACGACACTACTGCTGGGACGGAGTCATAATTTAAATCTGGGAGACTCCCTTGTAGCGCTGCCCCTTTTTTTTATTATTTTTTTTCTTGTGTATTCTGTTTATCTTCCCATTATTTTCTCAATTTGTTGATATTTGGATTTTCGGTTATGTGGTTTTTGTGGTTGTTAAAAGGAGGTTGTAAATATAAAATTGGTATATTATCAATTGTTTGAGGGATTAGTTTAATGGTGTAAAACCTTGGGGTTTTAGATTGTATTAAATAGAAAGCAACACACCTGTTCATAAAAAAAAAAAGATCTTAAAAAAAAAAAATGTAAAATGGCTTTTATCCATCAACCTATTCGCAGCGAACAAAACGATCATCCATACATGAAGACGTCATATCAGAGTTCAAGGAGCTTCTTCAGCCTGGCTTAAATAGCCACTCAAGAACCCTTGGTCCAGTCCAATCCACCTTGTCAAAAAGAGACCGGTGGCTGGCGGATCTACACTCGCACAGGCACACATGTCCAGTCAACTCGACGACATAGCTACAGGCACACATGTCCGATCCACAACATCGACATCAGCCATTGACATATAGGCAACACATGTCCAACCAACTCGGCGACATTCAGCTAAAATCTTCACGTCTATACATCAACTAAATGTTCGAGCTTACAAAAAAAAAAGTCGCTCAAACATTTCAACAACATATGGATCCCAAGTTCCTGCGAAACAACCTGGCAAACAGCAGTCAAGCAACCACAACAACCTCTTGAGCCACCGTACAGTGGAACCACACACAACATATCATGGATATACAAGCCAGCATTCAGCGTCAACTTCCCTGATAACGCCAGTCGACTCAACGCATCGTTTAAGGGGGAGTGGCTGTGGCGGTCCCAGTTCATCCAGCTCCAATCACAGATCCAGTTCATCTAACTAGTTCACACATCACTAACAACTATCGATGCTCGATACTCCCGCCTTTTTATGTCTCTAATCTCTAACTCACACACACACTAATCTCTCCGCCTTTCTGTTACACTCATTCTTACCGGCAACACGCCGTCTCCAATAAACCGAACTTAAACCTAATCTGTAAACTACACAGTTAACGTTGTGGTTATGTAATATTTTATATTCCACCTAATTTAATTAAAATTGTGGAAAATAAATATAGTTTTTTTCCAAAAAAATAAATAAAAATAAATGTTTCCTTTAATACAAATAAACAAGGAACACCCCATATTTCGTTGGTTTGGGTTAAGCAAAGAAAACAAAAAAATATTTTATAAACGAAGTTGGTTATAAACCAAAAATTTTTTTATCTTTTTTTAGTTAAGTATGAAAAAAAAATTTGTTTTTTTTAAAAAAAATTTTAATATTTTTTTTTACACGAGAGCAGGGTTTTTTTTTTTTTGGGAGAATATTTTAGGATTTTTGGTTTTTTTTCGTTTAATGAAGGGGAAATTTTTTTGTTGAGTTGGTAAAGATTTTTTTTTTTTTTTTTTTGTTATATATTTTTTTTTGTTTGTTTATGATATTTATATTTTTTTTTTGTTTTTTTTTTTTTATTAAAAAAATAAAATGGTGAAACCATATTGGAAAACGTCGATTTGAAAGTGACAAAAGATAACACGAAAATTGTGCGCAGGATCGAAGCAGATAACAAAAGTCAGCAGATTGATAGTCGAGAAACAGTTGGATATTGCAACGAGGTACTCATTGAGGAGAAAAGTACAAGTCAAGTAATCGTTGAGACAACTCCGAAAAATATTGTCAGTAGTTTAACGAAAAAGGAAGCTTTATTGACAAATAAGTTACAGGTCGGCCAGCAACCAAGACATTTAGACAGTAAGCAAAGGAAAGGGAATGACAAAGTTGTGTTGAAGGACCCAGATCGAGGTATGAGAGAAGTGTCATCTCAAAAGGAGACGGAAATTATGAGGACTGAATACAAGCAGGGTAAATATGGGGTCGAGCCAAGTCATCAGGAAATTATTTTGGAAAACGCCGAGGCTGGTAAAAAGGAAGAGAATTTAACACGGAACACTAAGACTAAGCCTTTTAGGATCGTAGCAGGTGATAATGAATTGGATAAAGAAAATATGGAACTATGCAGGAAGTCAGAAACAGACGGACATGGTTATATCAACTCATTTCGTCATGCTGATCAAGAATATATATCCTTTAAATGCTCGCAGATGCTTCCTTCTATGCTTTACAAACAACCTCTCCAATGAAAGAGGAGTCACTAGTGAAAACTTTGAAACAGAAGCTGCTAAAACTTCATTCAGTATCTTCTCTCTTTTTCGTATATTTCCACCTATAATTTAGTTTTCCATGCATTCACCGTATACCGCGACATTGATGATGAGCAATTGTCCTGTGGCGCAGACACATTTTGATTGCCATTTGCCAGGAACTCACTCAACAGACTGTCTGTTTTGAGTTATTTGAATGCGGAATTGCAGCAACTGATGCGGACACGACTGGTTAAATACTCTGGAAATCCAACGCAAAATTCCAAGTAATTTTGAACAAACACAATATCAATTTGCCGTAACTCAACAACGATAAATAAGGAGCCAATCAAAATCGGAGCATGCATTTTGGGGTTTCTCTATTATGTTTAAAGGCTCATCAAAAGGCATTGCATAATATCCAAATCAATTTCACAACAATTTTTATTATAAATGTATTGGCATTGCCGTGCAATCACTGGGCTTTAAACGGCAGGTGTTATTTTCTTCGTTTTTTTTTTTTTTTGATCCTTTTGTATGGTTGACACAAAACACACACACACACACACACACACACAAGTACAGGTGGAAAGGAAGGAAACATTAGCAGACACACAACACCGCACACACAAAAGACTCAGACGACAACGCGGCGTATGCGTAACACACAATGGCAACAAGAAGCTAAAGAATGAACGGGAGTAAAGTGAACGGGGGCAAATTGGGAATACCCTTTAAAGAAGAGAGACGGCAGTTAGGTAGTTCCTTCTGGCATCAGTTGCATTTGCATTTGTTTGCTTTTTAAGTAGATCAACAAGACCGGGCCACGGGAGTGCGACGGGTTATCGCTGCTCTAGTTTTGACCTTTAGGTGATGGGTTGAGTCAGCGACTTGGGAAGTGCCCTTTATTGAACTAGGATTGCTTGGAACTGGCAGCATTCGCGGCATATATTTATATTAGAAATGTTTTTTCTTAACTTGTTTGCATTAATTATAAATTTGTTTATTTTTCCCTCTTACAAGTAGAACAAATACTTGGCTTTAGAGTCCCAAAGGCCCCAGCCGATTTGCTCTTAGAATCAAAAACAGTTCACATACAGTTTAATGCTGAATACGAAGGGCAAAGTTTTGAAAACGTTTTATGGCTAGTTACTTTACAGCTGGTGCCAATAGCTGGTGAAGGTAATGGAGTTGTGTAAAAGTTTTCGAAAAGAATAAATTGACTTTTAATTAGATGTTCCTATTTAGGCTTGTGGATTGAACCCAGGCCTCCTGCACCAGCAGGCAGACACACACTACCGCTGCACCACAACGGCTTCTTCTTACTTCTTTTATTCTTTCTTTTTCTCTTTCGTTTTTCTTCCCTATGCTTCCCCCTTTTTCATTCTTCTCCTTCTATTGCCTTCTTCTTCCTTCATCTTCTTTCTTTTTCTTTTTCTTCCCTTCTTTCTATTTCCTTCTTTACTGTTTCTTTCTTTTCGCTTTTAAATTTCCTTCATTACTTATTCTTCCTTTCTTTCTTCTCTTTCTTTCATCCTTATCTTTCTTGTTCCTTCTTTATTGTTTGCTTCTTCCTTCTATTTCTGGCGTTCTTACTCTTTCTTCTTTCTTAAGCCTCGTCCTTTTTTCCTTGTTCTCTCTTCTTCTTTCTATTTCCTTCTTCTTTCTTCTGATTTCTTACTTTTCTTTTTTTTTTCTTTAAGTTTCCTCCTTTTTCTTTTTCCTCCTTCTTCTTCCTTCCTGTTCCTTTTTCTTTTTATTCTTCCTCAATTTTTTCTCTTTGTTTCATTCTCTTTTCTTATATTTCTTCTTCCTTCTTCTTTCTTCATCTTCCTTCTTTGTCTGCCTTTTTACTCTTTCTTCTTCCTCCAGCTTCATCCTTCTTTTTCTTCTTCTTTTTTCTTTTTTTCTTTCTTCTTTTTTTTTTTTCTTTCTTCTTTCTTTTTTTTCCTTTTTCCTTCTTCTTCTTTTCTTTCTTTTTCCTTTACTTTTCTTTTTCTCTTTCTTCTTCCTTCCTTTTCTTTTATCTCCTTCTTCCTTTTTTTTTTTTCTTTTTCTTTTCTTCTTATTTTCTTCCTTCTTTTTTTTTCTTTTTTCTTCTTTTTCTTTCTTCTTCCTTCTTTTTTTCCTTCTTTTTTTTCTTCTTCCTTTTTTCTTCTTCTTATTTTCTTTCCTTCTTTCTTTCTTTTTCTTAACTTTCTTCTTTCTTTTTCTTCTTCTTCTTTCTTTTCTTTGTCTGCTTTTCTTCTTCTTCCTTCAACTTCATCCTGCTTCATCCCTACTTTTCCTTCTTTTTTCTTTTTCCTTCTTTTTTTTCTTTTCCTTATTTTTCTTTCTATTTACTACTCTTTTCTTCTTCTTTCTTTTTTCTTTTTCTTCTTTCTTCTTCCTTCTTTTTCTTTTCTTATTTTCTTACTTTTTTCTTTTTCTTTCTTTTTCTTTCTTTCTTCTTCCTTCTTCTTCTTTCTTTTCTTCTTCTTTTTTTCTTCTTTCTTTCTTACTATTTTTTTTCCTTTTTTTTTTTCTTTTTTTTTCTTCTTCCTTCTTTTCTTTTTTTCTTCTTTCTTCTTTCTTCTTTTTTTCTCTTCTTTTTTCTCTTCTTTCCTTCTTACTTCTTTCTTCTTTTTCTTCTTCTTCTTCTTTACTTTTCTTCTTTTTTTTCTTTTTCCTTTTTTTTTCTTTTTCCTTCCTTCTTTCTTCTTTCTTTTTCTACCTTCATCCTCTTTTTTTTTCTTCTTTTTCTTTTTTCTCTTTCTTTCTTCTTTCTTCTTTCCTTTTCTTCTTCCTTTATCTTTTTCTTCTTTCTTTCTTCTTCCTTTCTTTCTTCTTCTTCTTCTTCTTTTCTTCTTCTTTCCTTCTTTTTCCTTCTTCTTCTTCTTTCCTTCTTCTTTCTTATCTTTCTTTCTTCTTCTTCTTTTTCTTTCTTTTTTCTTCTTTTCTTCTTTCTTCTTCTTCTTCTTTTTCTTTTCTTTTTTCTTTTTCTTCTCTTTTTCAGCTTCAGACTTCTTTTTCCTTCTTCTTTTTTTCTTTTTTTTCTTTTTCTTCTTCTTCTTCCTTCTTTTTTCTTCTTTTCCTTTTTTCCTCTTTTTCATCTTCCTTCTTTCCTTCTTCTCCTTCCTCTTCAATTTTCTTCCTTCTATCCTCTTTGGATTTTTTTCCTTCTTTTTTTCTTCTTTTCCTTTTTCCTTCTTCTTCTTCCTTACCTTTCTTTCTTTTCCTTTAAGTTTTGTCTTTTTCTTCTTCCTTCTTTTTCCTTCCTCTTCTTTTTTCTATCTTCTGTCCTCTTTGGTTTTTTCTTATTTCCTTTTTCCTATTATTCCTTACTTTCTTCTTCTTTTTTTCTTTTTTTTCTTCCTTTTTGCTTCTTCTCTTCTTCCTTCTTTGTCTGACTTTCTTACTCTTCCTTCAGTTTTATCCTTCTTTTTTCCTTCTGCTTCATCCTTCTTTTTTTCTTCTTCTTTAGTTTTCTTTCTTTTTCCTTCTTTCTTCTTCCTTATTTTTCTTCCTATTTACTTCAAGTTTCCTCATTTTCTTCTTCTTTTCTCTCCTTTTTCCACCTTTTTTCTACGTTCTGTCCTCTTTGGTTTTTTCTTATTTCCTTTTTCCCTATTCTTCCTTACTTTTTTCTCTTTCTTACATTCTCATTTTGTTTTCTTTCTTTTTTGCTTCTTTCTGTTCTTCGTTCTTTGTCTGGCTTTCTCACTCTTTAAACTTCCTTCAGCTTCATTCTTCTTTTTTCCTTATTGTTCTTCCTTCTTCTTCCATTTTCTTCCTTCTTATTCCTTCTTTTCTTTTTTTTTCTTTTTCTTTCTTCTTTTTTCTTTTTCTTCCTTCTATCCTCTTAGGTTTTGTTTTTATTTCCATTTTCATTATTCTTCCTTTTTTTTTTTTTTCTTCTTCATACTTTTTCTCTTTCTTTTTCTCCATGCACACTTTATGCTTTTTTTCTATCTTCTTTTTCTTACAATTTTCTCTTTCTTTCTACCTTCTCCTTCCTTACTTTCTTCCCTTTTATCTGTTTTCTTTTCTTCTCTTTTTTCTTCCTCTCTTTCTTTTACTTTCACTTAATTACTATATTCCCATTTCTTTGGTTTCTTCTTGGGTTTTACTTGTCTCATCTTTGTTTTTTCTTTGATTCTTCTGTGTTTGTTTTTTGTTTCTTCGTTCCTTTCTGTTATTCCAGTGTCCAATTCCTTTCAAATTTCTTTGTCATCTTTATTCTGTCCCTGTTTTACAGTCTTCTTTCAGTCTTCTCATACTCATACAAATTACAACCCGATATAACGTATGTCCCTTTGGATTGATCTTATATTTTTTTGGTAATTTTTTATTCTTTCGGGTCTACAGATCGACTTATCCCAACACCATTGTCCTTTCGCACACAGAAACCCCGTTTCAAGTTAACTTAAATTATAAATTCGATACCTTGATTGGCACCTTAAACCTTTCCCAAAATGAATATGCCTTCCCCTCGTAATAAAATACAGAAAATAAAATAAAAATCTAAACGATTTTCCGTTGAATTTCTATAGATTTCTTTACTGGTGACACATAGAAAGGCGTTGCCCCCCGGCTTCATACCTTTCCCCCCCACACTTGTCAGTATCGTTGCCTTGCCTTAACCCAGCTGCCTTTTTTCCTGTTATGTTTAGAAAGGAAATATGATTACAATGGGTGACAGAAGACAGAATGCCGCCGCGTGCCAGGTGGCCAGATTGTTCCACTTTTTCTTCCTCTTCTGTTTTTTTGTGCTTAACAGTATAAACAACCAATTGGCATTACACAAATTCAGTTTTCAATTAATTTTAGTTCACATTTAAGGATTAGTTGTAATGCTTTTAATAATTATGTTTCCGTCCTTACGCATATCAGATCAGGCATTAATATGCATTAACTTGTCTTAATCGCGATGCGGTTGCACGTTTCAAATATTTATATAATAATAATAATAAAAACATACATAACATTGGCTGGTTATACTCACGTATCGCTGCAACGAGAATAAGAAAAACAGAAAAAAAGAAAATCAATATCAACGAAATTGTTAAAACAAATTGGCCATGACCAATAAATGTCAATAAAGTGGGTAACAAGATTGTGTACAGTGTTGGGTGACGATAATTGGACTAGATAACATAGAAATTTCATCTTGAAGTTTTCAAAAAAAAAAAAAACGGGTAGAGTTTAAACTAAGGTGCACAAATGGCGCAACCCGGTGGACCCCTAAATATGACCCGCCCACGCCAAAGGCAATAATGAATGCATTTCGAAGCACACAAAAACCATTGAGGTATTGCCAATCCTGGTGCAGTAGCAGCATAGAGGCACTCCACCCACCCCTGGGGGCATATAAGTATACATACGTATCGGCAACCGAAACTGGCAAAATATGATGACCTGGAAATGATTGTGAAAGTGTATAAGGAGTATATACACTGAGATGTCACTGTAATAATTTGCTTTCTTTTATATATAGTCTGATGTGGAAAAAACGGATTTGGTTTAAGACTAGATATTATTTCAACGAACGGACAGACGGATATGGCTAAATCAACGCAGTTTGAAATGCTTAGGTTTCGGCTTAGAACACCCAACAAAATTTGTAACAATATCAATTTGATACACGTTGTCTCAATTTAAAATTGAATTTAATATAATTTTTTTGTTTTGTGTTAATATAAGCCTAGAGAGTATCAAATTGATACTTTGGGTATTAGTTTGATACTTTGAATATTAATTTGATACGTAAATGTATTAATTTGAATATTATTTTGAAAATTCGAGAAGTCTTGATCTGATGTAAAACAAACAAGCAGCTGGCGATGCTGGACGTATCACAATTAGAGGTTTCTTTTACCATACAGACTCCCTGAGAAAGGCAATATATATTTGCCGAAACGCGTGGGAGAAAAACTGAACCAAAAAGTGTTTTGACTACAGTAAGAGAAGACGGGCGAAAAACAACCCCAATTTGGTGACATGACATAAAGCCCATATGAAAAATTTCGATCGCAACTTTGAAATAAAACTCAAAACTTTTTTGGGCCTTGCGTCCGCACATAAAGCCAATGGGCGTTAAGTTCGTATTTGGTTTGAATTTTTTTAACAGCAAATACACCACGTGGAGAATGTAACAAAAGACTTAAATTTCCATCCTAAGTTAAATAAAAACCGCGAAATTTTTATAAACATATCCAAGGTAATAATAACGCTAGTTAGAGAAGCATGGGTGGCAGAGATTAAAACCGTAACCGAAACCGTAACCCGTAACCGCTAAAAACACTTTAAAATTTGAAACCGAAACCGTAACCGAAAAAAAATTTGTTTCCTATAACCGTAACCGTATATCCTTTATTTACAAAACCGGTTATCAGTACCGTAACCGAAACAAATATATGGGTTAATTTCGGTTTTTCTCTACTAGCACATTGAACATAGTACATACATATGAATTTATTCACTAAAGTTGGATGCTTATTTGTTATGCGCCGTGCTGTTGCTAATGGGCTAAACAGTCATATAGCTAGATACTCAGACGCTAGAAATTTGGTCGAAGCGGAAATTGTTTTATAATTTTCCGAGCCACTCCGAAAATGTTGTGCAACAACTTTCGGATACATTTTGTGTGGGGCTGGAGGTATAAGCAGTGTTCTTTATTTGGGAACAGACTTTGACCACTGAGACATATAAAACGACAACCCCAAACGCATCGGAAGATTAGAATTAGCACATTTAACCAGAGGTAATAAGCCATTTCCATGGACCGGAGGCGGAAATATTTGTAAAATAAAATGTTTTTATGTAATGAAAGTGTGTTGCTAATTTTTTGTAGCAAAGAAACATTAGCTTTGTGATTACTTTCGGACGGTCGTTTTTTAATTCCCTATCACAAGTACCATGCTAATGGCCATTGCCAGTTCTGGCTTTTGCGTGCTCCTGGTGGAATTAATAAGGTGAATCTTAATATAGGCAACATTATTTCGATTAAATTATCTTGGGAATAAGCCTCAATTCAATTTTGACAGAAATTTGCAGTGCAGTATCCGCGTATATGATCAAGCTATCACGTGCAAAAAAAATGTGAAAATTAAACAAGGTTGTGGGGAAAAAAATCCACAATTTTTTCAGATCTTTTGAGTTATCAAAAGTTGTGTTAGCAGAACCGCACACACAAGTAAGTGTTGATTGTTTTTTTTTTTTCAGGAGTACAGTTTATAATGACATCTCGCTTGGACAATCAAACTCTAAATGCTATTATGATATCTAAGTGTAACTAAAATCTCGATTAAGATGTCATTTCTTAGACTAACCATTTGTTACATGAAGTTTCATTACGAATTATAGTGTTTTCGTTGACCAATGTACATTTATTTAATTAGTTAATGAATGAATGATGACTGAATAACAAATGAAGAAGTTTCTTATATTTTAGTTAAAACTTATAATGTTAAACTTTAAAATAGGCGAAAATAATGGTGAAAATTCTGTAAAGGAAATTTGAACTAAGTACATTTCCTGAATAAATGAGATTCCAGATGGGACAAGATTTGTCAAAGTAATATTTTATACTAATAACCGAAACCGTAACCGAAACCCGAAACAGAATAAGGCTAATAACCGTAACCCTAACCGTAACCCATATCTCACAACCGTACTATAACCGTAACCGGAAAAAAGCGATCGACCAAAACAGTAACCGTAACCCAAACCATTATTCGTTTCGGTTTTAATCTCTGAAATATTCCTATGGCCGTAGGGCAGGGGTGCCCAGGCCCATTCCGCAAGCCAAGCATTCTTTGTTGTTTGACGAAAAGGAATAGCACGGGCTCCATAAGCCCACATAAAGCAACAACAAATCGCATATGTGTGCTCTCCTCTCTTTCTTTCCGAACTGAGGTTTTGTTGTTGTCGCGTTCAGACCAGCAACAACAACATCACATATGAATCTCTTCTCTTTCTCCTATGTCTCTGGCAAACTAAAAAGCAAACAGCAATGGCCTTGTTTACCAGCTTACATCAAAAATCATACATCAAACATCGTTCATAAAAGAAAAGTTCATTGGCTTCTGCTAAACACTTTGATGGAATTTTTAGGTAAAAACGGTATGAGTGAAAGCTAACGTTTTAATTTAAAATGACAGCTTAAATTTTTCTTTTTTTCTCATCATGATTGCACATCACATTTGTTCACCGCAGCAATCAAACTAGATCCATCGATTTATTTTGTCATCAATTTGTGCGGCCAATATTTCTTATGCGAAAAATCGGCTTTTTCTTTTTTATTTCTTGTAGTTGTTTTTGCTTGGGATATATTTAGTGTATTTGTATTTGTTTTCAAGCGTCTGTAAACTCATTCTGGGTACCCCTGCTGTAAAGCAACATAACCTAACAGTTACACCCAAGGTATACTAAACAAGGTAGGCCTACTCACTCTCTCGCTCTCTTGACAACTTGTTAAATTTCAGTCAGTAAGCAACTGTTGTAAGCGAAGCATCTCCGCGGACGATTTTTTTGTGTTTTACTTAGTAGCTTAGTAGGCTTTGTATTGAAATATTTTACTCTCTCGCACTCGCTCTCTTTGACACAAATATACGGAGTTCTGAGAGAGCGTGTGAGCCTACCTTGTTTAGTATACCTTGGTTACACCCATCGCCATTAGTATTCCAAACACAATTTATTTCCAATAATTTTGAAGATTCATAGCTTTATTTTAAAAAATAATTACATAATTATTAATTGTCTCAAATTCCCACTTTTTGAAAAGGATTTTGCATTGATAAAACTGCATATCATGTGAGGAGATCATCAAATTAATCAAAGATTTATAGCCAGATTAGTCCACGCATTGTCATCCAAAATAAATTACTTTTACGAGCCTGTGTTCACTATTCCTTGATGCCATGGCTTAATTGCACCAATTGTTGTAGGAAGAGCTGTGCTGGAATGGTTTCATTGAAGCCGATATCATCAGATGGATTTCCTGAATGTTCCTGCCCTCTCAAATGGGCCTTATGCCTAAAATAATCTGGGCATTATGAACGAATTCATATCAATTCTGAGATTACACAACAAGCACATCACTACACTAGTTAAAAGTAAATGGTATGGTGAACACTTTCCCAGACGACGTGCTGAAGATAAATAAAGGGATTTAAGCTTGGAGCAAGGTTAATTTGAACAAGGTATGTTTTTGTGGTTGTTTTTGAAATCATATGTAAATAACAAATGTATTTCTTTGGACAGGACACAGACACAATGCCGCTGTGGCTGTTTTTGCGCTTTGCAAGATGACGCCTAATGTGAGAGAGCTGCAGAAGAAGCGCTTTCACTTAGATTCTCTGCGATTGCGTAAAGATATGCATGTATGGGTTTCATGGGTTTAATGACTTCACATCCACGTGGACACGGAGCAGGCAGAGTGACAGAACAATATTTCCCAAAGTGAGGCGGAGAAATTTAAATGTCAGTTTATAGATTTTTTTTTTATAATAAATTTATTTATTCATTATTTAGGTACCCTAATTCTAAATATTTACAACTTACTGTTACTCCTAAGATTAACTTATATTGTAGTGCTATTTTAATTCATTTGTCTGTCTTAATTTGTATATCGAGTTTGCTATTTGTTTATATCTTCTAGTTGGGATTTTAACGTAAGATTTATAATATGTTTTGAAGTTAGAATATCGTGTTTGTATTCTATGATTGTGTATATTCTAGTTTTAGTTTTTATCCGAAGGTAAGTATCTAGGACTTTGTTTCTGGTGAGCGTTGATGTATATGTATAAGAGTAAGTTAAGAAGTGAAGCTTTGTATGATGCAAATTTAAGGCAATTATCTCAGTATAAAGACTAGATCCTTCGGTCAGCAAGGTCAGTTGGGTGGATCCTTTGAAGTCTCCTTCTTGCCCTGATCCCGTTATTCCTCCTCCTTCGCAGGAGGCGTCTGGCAAGATTGTTTGGGTGGGAAGCTACTTTGTCAAGGTAGCGTGCGGCCTGTTTATTGATGATGTCGCCAACCATAGGCACCCCGCATTCTCGTTCTATATCCCTTGTACGAATGTACCACTCAGCACCTGTGACTCTTCGCAGTAGTTTGGCCTGGAAAACCCTGATTTTGCTCAGGTGGGTTTTTGCAGCTATTCCGTACACCTGCACGCCGTAGCGCCAAATAGGAGCTAAGATAACCTTGTATATGAGAACTTTGTTCCTTAGAGACAGCTTGTTGTTGGCGTTGAGGAGCCAACTCATCTTCATTGCTTTGCTGCGAAGTCTGCTAGTCACATCAGCAACATGCTGTTTGAGGTAGGACCTCACCGTGCAAGAATTTACAGATATATTCCAGCGGCACGCCCAGTTTTCGAATCTCCTTAGGTATTCTTGGAGTGCATCTGTTGCCATATAGATGCACATATTTCTAGCCATTATTGCAGTGTCGTCGGCAAATGTTGCGATCAGAAGGTCCTGCGGGTCTTCGATAGAGAACCTAATTGATACTACAAACTTGATTAGAAAAAAGTTTACTTAATAAAAAGCTACCATTAAAATTATACTAAGAGTTTGACAATTGAAATATCAAATTGATAAGACCTTGTATCAAAATGATACTGGAAAATTAATGCAAAAATAGTGTCAACCTCATACAAGTTTGTATCAATTTTATATACCTTCGAAAATATCAATTTGATGCTTGGAGTATTAAAGAGAATTCGATACTCAAGAGTTTCAAATTGATGACAAAATAATGTCATTTTGATGATTAAGTGTACAGTGCATGTATCATAGGATACTTTTACAGTCGTTCCCCTTTATATTTCAGCATTTTATTTTGTGCTTTTGGGCAATTTCACTTAAAATGTTGTTTGGCATATACGTACGCACGTCATGTGTCTGTCTGTGTGTGTGTGTCGGGCTTTGGTTCACAGGTTTGGTTCGTGTATAATAAGCATAACAGCTTTGGTATCTTGCAAGCTACGACTAAAGCGGTGTGCTGCAGGCAACAAATATTTTTGGAACCGACAGTAAAATGTGCGGAGCTGAGTGGGATGTGAAACACACTGAAACACATAGTACAACAACGCAGTAAACTGAAAGGCATGGCAAGGGCCAGCATAATAGTAAACGCGCCTAGACATGCACAAATATGATAAAATGAGGCAGAAGTAGGAGAGCTAGGAGGATTTGTCCAACTATTTTGCATTTAAGATAGTATTTAAAAAAAAAATACTGGATGCAAAGGTCTTTACGTCAATAAATCTGATGGTGAATTTAAGTTAGGGCAAAAAAAAATAGAACAAATTTTGGACAATGTTTTCTGAAATATAAGAACAATTTTGTTTGGCTGTATAAATGAAGATATGGTGAAAACGACATTAGTTGTTGGACTGGAAAGGATTGTGGTTTATTGTCTAACTGAATTTTTAAAGGAAAAATCCCCACCAGATCCCCACCAGATCCCTAGCAGATCTCTACCAAAACCCCATCAGATCTTCACCAGTTCCCCACCTTATTTTAATATTTTTTTTGTGCTTGCATGTTCCTGTTGTTCTTGAA